>OMNZ01033674.1:1941-34015 GCA_900303255.1 Lesueurigobius sanzi | reverse complement strand
TTTAGACCATAATGGTGTATATACTGTAAAAAAAATGTCCAAAAAAAAGTCAGAAATCTGACAAAAATAACTGAAATTCACTATTTATAGCTGTAATGTTACTAGAAATGGGCTTAAACTGTCTCTGAATCACTTGATAAAGACTTAACTCATGTCTCAGAAGGGCGTATGATCAAAAATGGTGCCTGTGTTTTTCATGCTGTAATTTCACTCATTGAACTACTGTACATCCTCCAAAAACAACACTTACATCATCTCTTTGCACAACTATTCACCTATAAAATGTGTGAGTTTCATCAACTTACCACAGTTAGTTTTGATGTTATGCACAGAAATGTAAGGTGACTTTAGCCAAACTAGCTCCTTTTTTGGACTTCAGAGAAAACAGGAAGTGTTGTGCGCTCCAGGTCTCTGCTGATTGGTCAAATTGCATTCAGTCATTTCTACTTTTTAGCATTATATGGTGGATGTCGCATTTAGCAGTACTGAGCATGGACAGATCATGCGTTACCCCACTTCAGTCAACTAGAGTACAGAAGGCAATTTATTCCACAGTTTTAGAGTTGTCAACACAGCATGGGTTTGTACAAATGCTTCTTTTTTTTTTTTAAACAATAAAGAAAAAACAATGAAATGAATTCTCCCACCCTTACCTCCCCTGTAGCTTCATCTCTTTAACCGATGTGGGGTTAGTTTCCTTCAGAAAAAGGTAGTAGTCACCCTTCGCATGATTTTTAGAGCATTTGTATAAACACTCAACTTAACTTGGTCCTAGTAAAAGAAAACAAATCTAATTCCAGATGGATATATATATATATGCAGGGATAACTAGTCAAAAAATGGCAGCCTTTCATAAACAATACATTAAAGGAGCTGGGAAACAAAAAGTTTTAAGTGCCTGAGCCTCTTTTTTTCTTTGGAATTCTGTGGAATGTCCATGGGTTGTATTCTTGAGAAGTCTGACCTGAGTCTGATCTGTGATGTGTGGGTGATCCCTTCTGATTGGCTGAGTGAGGGCCACGCGCTTCTTTACCTCCTTACTCGAAAATGGTAGCTTGCCCTATATTTGAATTATGTGGGGACAGATTTTGGGAGGCCTTCCTGAAGCCCAGGATCCCACGTTGGGCACCACTGGACTAGCGGATACTTCACTTGTAAGATAGAGACAAGAAGAAGTGTCTGAAGAAGCAACATGTCCTCTAGCAAATATATATTATGATTACGTATCCATTGTATTTGTGTTGATAACGTGTGATGCCTGATGTACATATGACAAATGTAACTCACATGGATGTTTTTTTCTTCTGTTTAAATTGCTCAAATAAATAAATAAATAATAAAATAAAAAATACTTGACCAACTCATGATCTTCTTCTTATTATTGTTTGGCTGCAGATTTCGGTGGGTGGATCCTTCTTGAAAGTGTTACACATTTCCATTCCCACCAGAATACAGCCAATTATATTTAAGTTTTAGCTAAACATCATTATATTTTAGTTTGAAATGATTTCACTTTCACTATTGTTTTTGAAAAATGGACTTGTCCTTCCTCCTGTGTAATATTCTACAGTAAAATATCCTCTTCAAGTGAATTAATAATTAGCAAAACCTTTTATATGCACTTTGCTGAACCCACATACAAACTAATTGAGTTGTCTCTGTTTCGCGTAATAGAAAAGGCAGTATATAAAAACACACTTATCCAGCAGTCATGGACTAAATTATGCACCATCAATCAAAGTGCTATGTTGGCTGTAATTCTTGTCTAGAGGAGACTTTTGCTGTAAGAGGGTGTAGGTGGTTTTCACAGAGAAAAAGGAAAAACACGATTTAGTTATAAAATGTGGAGGCTTAAGTTGAGTGACGGCTACACAGCGCTCCCATTAGCCAATTCAATTTACAAGTCCAACACTTCACTTGGTTCAGAATGAGGCCAGACACTTCAAGCATGAAATATATTGAGCTGGGTAGTGTTGACTCCTGAACAACTGGGAACACTGCTATTGTTACTATTGGAAATCAGACGTTCACCACAATGCCAGCAGGATTCCACAAATGGTTATTACATTTAAGTTATGGTGCAATGAAAGGGCCGCTGACTTTGATGAGAGAAAATAAAAAATAACGTGGAATAATAATGTGGAATAATGTCTATTGGAAAATTGGACAGCTTTATTGGATAGACATTTCATACACAAATCATTTTATGGACACATGCGAGAGAATAAAAGAAAACACACACAAAAGAAAAATAAAGAAGAATAACAGTACAGTTTCACATTTGTAACAATTGCACATCGCTGCCAAAGAAGACAATTATATCTACATATAATTTATCATTTGGTATTATATTTTTAGTCATGTTTATTCTGAAGTCAGTCAACAAACACCACTCGGACTTAACACTAACTCCACAGACACACTCTGATGAATGGATGATGTTGTCACCTTTCAACCAACACTGAGCTACTAGAGCCACAGCTTGTCTTTTGAATGGGACACACTTCAGCAGATGCCCCACAATCCACTAGACCTCAATGTTTGTGCCAGTTCGTGAAAATGCATTGTCCACGGCAATGTTTTTTCTACTTCTGCAATGTGAAAGAGTACAATGCTTTGAAATTATGAAAGGGGATTAGAAAAGGCCCTTTTGTAATTTGACAAATCCAGGTACCCAACTGTATCTTGCCCTGGGCTCCCACAAGACTGAAACAGCCTTGGCATTCTGTAATATGCATCACTGGCTGCCACTATTGTTTTTGGGTCACATTGAGTTTTTATTGATGACCTTTATAAAAACAACTCAGTATTAAGCATACAGAATGTAAACCATTGGTAAATGCTTAATTAAGCATTTATTTTATTGTCCTTAATAGAACAAAATTAGTCATAGTGACTATAAATATGTTTAGACCCTTTAAAGTAGGAGTCTGTAAGATTGCAAAATGAGGAGGGAGACATTTTAAAACAACAATCTAGCTCTCTCCTCTCCGCTCCTGATATGACCTGAAAGCCCCCCCGTGTTTGCCTGCAACACCGGGGGGGGGGGGGGGGCAGGTTGATTGTTCAGGAGCAAAGAAACACTCACTTCAGCTGAAATACAGGACTCTCTGACAAAATGTTTGTTTCTAGATGCACAATATGTAAACTTTTTATCTGGGACATTTGGCTAGATTCTAGTTGAAAAGTGTAAACAAACAAAAAAACATATATATATATATATTTTACAATAAATGGTTTCACACAACCTCTAACCATGAGTGAAATAAAGGTTTTTGTGTTGAGCACAACTGTATTTGTTGCCATTGATTATTTCTTGAAATGTTTTTACATAAATACAGTACTCTGGTCCAATCGTCTACTACTGCAAGAACAAAGTTGGCTTATATCATGGCATACTCATGCCAGTGGCCGTAATGTAATCGTCATGCCCAATTAGTAGACAGACATTTTTCATAAAGTCTTTTCTTGTTGGTTTACAACTTACTGGCCCATATGCACTTTCTTTCAGAGTGTTGCTTGCCACAGAGTTTTGACACATACACATTTTCAGAGAAAAATTGTGTAGAAGAAAACACAGGAGATCTCATTCATAGGTTTTCTTAGTATCACATTGGAGCTTGTATTGTGTGTGGTGCCCCGAATAAACAAATATGAAGGATGTGCAAAAGATAAAAAAGTATATATATACAAATACAGTGACAGCAAACATAAAATATCCTTTTCTCACTCAAAGCAAATGTGAACTCTGGGAATTCTTGTTGAGGAAGACAACAGCAGATGCTTGCATCTCTCCTACCAACTCCTCAGAATGGTCCTGAAAGACGAAATGAAAAGTGATGACTCATGTTTGAGAACACAGCGTAGGCCTATGGCAGGCTCAATGCAGACTTACATTAAATCTGACTTTCAGCCCCTCTGCATTTAGTTCCAGATCATTTTCTGAATAAGAGAGAGAATTAGTTACATGGCTATTCGAAAACAATAACCGACATTACAGTAGTTAAGTTGGACAACCTTGGAATTAATTTGAGTTTTATACAATTTGTAGTGAGAAGAAGAAGAAGAAGAAGAAGAAGAAGAAGAAGAAGAAGAAGAAGAAGAAGAAGAAGAAGAAGAAGAAGAAGAAGAAGAAGAAGAAGAAGAAGAAGAAGAAGAAGAAGAAGAAGAAGAAGAAGAATATCATTACTACATTAAATTTGGTACATTTTTGGTATTTTTTGTCTCATGGGAAGATTTCTGTAGAATGCCATTTGCTGATATTACATTAAAAGTGCAATGCTGTGCAGCATGACACACAGACCCGTATTTCATATTGGATATTCCCTGTGGGGTTGGTTACTGCTCCTGTAAGGTTAAAATGCGGTGAGAATTCAAGTAGAGACATCCTTACTGTGCAGTTTCCACATCCTTCGTGCAAATATGGCAAATCCAAGGATGAGCAGGAAAGAGGCACACACCAGCACAGCGGCCAGGATGTGACTGAAACACAGAGGCCAGGTTTAAGAGCAGCTCACGTCTAAACTCCATGGCAGCACAAAATGATGACAAATAGATAGTCCTTGGAGCGATGGCAGCATCATTATGTGTGCGCTCCACTCAGCTGAACTTCACCTGAACTCCATTTTAATGATAGATAAGCAAGCAGCCACGGTAAACAGCAGAGAAGAGGATCTTATACCACACTTGAAATGAACTTAACTATTTTGGACAAAGTTGGAATGAAACTTTGAATACGAATATAAAATGAGAAGAGAAGACTGTTTGTAACTGGACCGTTTGGACCCAACAATTGAGCTACTGGGTTTTGGAACTTGCCAGGCCTTAAACACGTGCGATTTTCAAATAGATCACCTACATACATCAAAAGCAACAAAATAGCAGCGAGTATGAATGATCTTTCTTTATGTAAGTGAAAACGTTGCGTCCTTTTTGTGTATTTAATAATTTACCAATTCACAAAGTCAGGTAAAAGTTATGCCCTAAATCCCTGCATCTATTATACTTATTCTGTCGTACATGACGTACTGCGCAGAGATATGGGGAAAAACCTATAAAACAACCACACAGCCAAAAAGTGTGCAGCTCATGCCCATAATCTGTTTATTAGCTCCAAAATCCTAAATTTTAATGACTTAGTCGATTACAAAATTGCCCATTTAATGCATAAAATAAAAAAACAATATGGTCCCAGATAGTATCCAGAAATTGTTTGAAGTAAAAAACACTCCGTATGAATTGGCCTCGTGTCTTTTGTCTGCTGTGTGTAAAGTCTGACCTGTGTCTGTGGTTAAGTGTTCTTTGTTGTAAATATGTAAATATTTGTGTTGTGTAAATACTGAAGATGTTGTATTTTACAGAATTGTATCATGTGATAACTGTGATTTTACTCTACTCCCTGCAATAAATAAATAAAATAAATAAATAACTAAGAGGATCCTTTATGTTTGTGAAACCAAAGGCGAGAACAAATGTAAAACAGAGAAGTCTGTCTTTCCAAGGTGTAAAGGTGTGGAACAGTTTAGAAGTCCTGTACAACATTATTTATGTTCAAAAGAAAGCTCAAAGCTAAAAATAATGAATTCTTATTTTAAAGAATAATGGCAAAATATGTTTTTTGAGTTGCTCGGTTCTTGTTTCTTGGTTTATGTACAGTGTGCATAATGTAAATTGTGATAAGGCAAGGCAAAATAAGCTAAGCTTCAGCCTAGGGCTTTTCGGTCTTGTACCATTGGAACATTTGTTATTTCTTTATCTTGTATTTTGTTTGAACTGACTGAAATAAACTACATGTCTTAGATGTGATATGATGTGATCTTTTTAAATGTACTTGTGTCTCAGTAGGAAATGTGTCCTCTGCATTTGACCCGTCCTTCAATGCCACTGGAGCTACCAGAGAGGAGCAGTGGGTGCCTGCCGCGCCTGGGACAAATCACAATATATTACGCTGGACCCATGGTCAAAATCAGCTAGGTTAGAGATAATAGACAATGCACCTATTGTACATGTTTTTGATAAATGAGGAAAACCAGAACACCCGGTGGATCCACCTGACATAGGGAGAACAACCAAACTCCATTGGATATCAAAGAGATGGAACCTTCTTGCTCAAAGAACCACTGGCCTCAAGGTCAACAGGTGCTAATTAGTTTCATCGCACCCACAACCTTTGGTGCAAGGCTAAGATAAGATAAGATAAACTTTACTGATCCCGAAGGAAATTACAGTGCTGTCGGCTGCTCTCACTCACACAGATACATAATAAATAAGTTGCTAAAATACAATAAAAACAGTACCAAAAAAACAGTTACTAGTTCAAACTGTGCAAAAGCTGCTCTTATGCAACTCATACATTTTTATTTTATTTCATTTTCATTTATTTATTTATTTCAGGCAACAATATATCACAGCTGGCTCAGGGGACAAGTCAGTAAGTTCCATACAGAAAGTGATAAAATAAATGCAATTAACAAAAATCAGATTGCCTGAAAGGGAGTGGGAAGGAAGGAAACTTATTTAATCCCACCCCAATTACACGTTCACATAAACACAATGAGCTTTCCTGCTGCTAACATTTTCCTGCTACTGCTACAGGTGAAGTTGAGGCAATGCAAAACCTAATCCAAGTAAGTCCTATCTCTGTCCCATATACAGTAGGCACTTACCTGTGAGTGTTCCAGGCAGTGTTGGTGATGGGCTGAGGCAGGATTTCTGTGGATGAAATTGTGACAGGCGTCTCGGCTGCAAAACAACACACAGAGTAGAAGGAAGTGGCTAAAGTTTTTATACTCTGGAAGTAAACAATAAGTGAGAGTCAGAAGTAAAGACTCAGCAACCAACACTACTCAAATCTCAGTTGTGCTTCTGGCCAATACAGCAAAAAGTTGTTGTTCTTTGTATTGATTTTTTAAAGCACTTTTACTTTTTGAAATAAACTGCAATGACAACCGATACAATGCTCCAAACTGCATTTCGATTTTTTTTTTCCCCTCAAAAACCTGGCCAGACCAGCTAAAAAATGCCAGTGAATAAACCCCCAAACCCCACACAAAAGCCTTACTTGTGGTGACCCGGGGCGTGACCTGGATGTGCACTGCGACCTGCTGTTGTCCCGCTCCGCACCAGTACCAGCCCGTGTCCCTCATCTGCAGCCTCTTATAGGTCACAACGAGCGCCCCAGTTCTGTCGTCCCGCATGTCCAGCGAGGTGTCTGAGTACGCGCCTTCAGAGTCGGTGAGCAGACAGGAGCTCCAGTCCCCGCTGCGGCACCACTTCTTAGGGCTCTCTCTGTCACAGCGGAGGCAAAGAAGGCTGTCAGTCAGCGCGGTGCCTTTGTCTGTGACGGCGGTTTGCTGATGCCTGCCAGATTCATTTCAATGGACGGGCCCCTTTTATAACCGAGCTATAAGTAAATACCTGTATTTTTCACTGTAAAAGCACTCAGCCGTGACACTGCTTCCTTCTTCCCCGCTCAGTCTGCTGTGGAGCACCGACATACCTGCAGACAGTGCGCCGACTTTTACTCTGAAACTTGTGTTAGAAACTTTTTCTGTCAGTCAAAATTACCAGAGTACAGAAACAAAATATCCCCATTCACAGGTATATACTAAGACAATAAATGGGCAATAAAGTCTAAATCATTATAAAATATATACAAATAGTGTTGTGCAAAATAGATTTAGGTACATATAATAAGTTGTAATCTCGTTTTTTATTTAGTTATCAGTCACAGTTATAGGGAACTTTGCCTCTTCTGCTGTCACTGATGTTCAGTGACAGCAGTTCAGTGAACCTAAAAAATCCCAACTTTTCTTCAACTTATTTTATAAAATTGTCACTCAAAAAACTATCATTAATGCTCACCACAAGCATTACCTCACGTCATACGCACTTTAAATGTTGTGATCTGACAGATTTGTACATAATGGTCATAATATATGTATGTCATAGAGCAAAGGAACAAGCAAACAGTCATCGGCAGCAGCAATGCCTTAGTGACAGAAAACCTGGCCACAGACACAAAGGTTGGTGGTTCAATCCCAGCTCTTACTGGGGCTTAATATTATGTCCTTGTGTCCTTGAGCGACACACTTGATCCATTTTGCCCATAAAATAATGTGGGTTAAGAGGTCGCTAGCGCAGATTGGCAGACCTGTGGATACCGTCACCAAGTGCAGAGAGAATGAATGCAAGATGCAATGTAAAGTGACTCACACGTTGTAGATATGAGCCTAAACCCTACATCTGACATACAGTCATGATGATGACATGAATGGTACAACGCCTTATTGGAAAAACTAGTGAACCAGATATAGATGGAATGTGTTTTATTCATGTAATGTAGCCAAAAAAGGTATCTATGTGTCAATGATGTCAACGACTATGTTTTCGAGATATGGCTGAAGTATAAACAAAAGAGGATCAAATGTAATTCATATGCTGGTGTGCACACACATTACTATGTGTGCAATTGGGTATGGAATAATAAAAAATAAATATAGAAAGTATGAGTCCAAGGACGAGCACTCACGCAAAGGGGTCAATCTTATTACATGGAGTAATGCCTTGTTAAACTCAGGAACAAATATGCTATGGTTAAAACCAACGAAAAAACAACAATGTTAAGTTATGCTATGTTACCATTGAATATAATAATATAATATAAGCACAAGAGTTAAATACAGTATAATGATGAATAAGGGGTAGGCAATCATAAGCTATCTAGCCTTGTGATGCAATGTTAAAACCCTGTAAGAATAAGAATGTAAGCAGCTCAAATAAACAGCTCAAACAAATGCTTCTAAAGGTGTTATACTTAAACTCATACATTATCATCAATATTTTGGCACCATTGCTCCTGCCACTGTTACGTTATGTAGAAGCTACAAGCTGTTCAAAATCTCAAATGTATCCATATTTCCACCATACACAGTAATTTAGTCCAAAATCTGCACATTTTTAGTCTTTCGATCCCAGTGATCAGGAAGGCGAGACTTGAGTAAAGCCTAATTGGGACATCATTAGAGCTGCATGAGGTTTCCATACTCACCGTGGATGACCTTTATGTCAGTGAATGCATACACGTCTGCGCTCCAAATGCCTCCAATCTCCACTCCACACATGTACCAGCCCGAGTCCTCCTCCTTCAGCTGGGCCATGGTTACAGTGAACACCAGCTGCACCGGGTCATCGAAAATCTTCACCTTCTTCTGTGCGGAAGTGTCGGATGTGCCGGGCTCGTCTGTGCGGGCCAGGCTGCTGCAGAACTCCTTCATGCGCCCGCGACACCAGTACTTTACATACCCAGCGTATTGGGGGTCATAATGGCATGGGATAGTGAGAGATCGGCCCTCTAAAATGGAAAACTCTTGCTCCGTGGTGACCCTGCATAGACAGACTGATGGCACAAAGGTGATAACTATGAAGGGTGGAAGTAACAAAAATGATTTGATCAAAACTGACACATGCAAAATGACTCACTGATTAAAAAAACTAGCATTTCGATCAGAGTTTTTCATCAAATCACAGTCGTTTTCGTCAGTTCAAGTCATCTTTATCAAATCACAGCTGCATTTATCACACGAGCGTCGTACATAGATGGGTGGAAGTAACTAAAATTATTTGATAAAATGCCATGTGTATTTGATGAAAGGGAATGTGAGAAAACTACATCCGATACAAAAAAATGTTAAATGACTCATATTGATTAAAAACGAGGGTTTTGATAAATGTTTTTTTTGCTTTTTTTTTTATCAAATCGCAAATGGTTTCATCAAGTCGCTCCCAAACAATTTTTGTTACTTCCGGTAAAAGCCCCTGGGTATTGTAGTTCAGAAGACGTGCGCCCCCTGGTGGATATACTTGAATGACTGGTGCATGCGTGGAACTAAGAACTACAACACAGCAGGGGTTTTACCGGAAGTAACAAAAATAGTCTGAAGCGATTTGATTAAGAGTGATTTGAAAAAGCGGACTTGAACTGATAAAACCACTGTGACTTGATAAGACCATTTGTGAATTGATAAAAATAAAAAAACATTTATCAAAACCCTTGTTTATAATCAATTTTTACATGTTTCAGTTTTTATATCCGATGTAGTTCAATCACATTCCCTTTCATCAAATTCACATGGCATTTTATCATGAGCTGCTTTTACTTCACTTTTGTACATAATACAAGACACAAGGAAGTGTGTCTTGTATACACTTCCTTGTATACAAGACACAAGGAAGTGTCTTGTATATGTTATATTTTACATTCTTTTGTAAAATATGAATAATTTTGTTTAATCATGATCTTTCATCAGTTACTCATGTACTCTTATTATTTTAGACCTGTAGGGGTTTGTTCTTATACTGGAACTTAATTACTGCCATTAAAAATACAGTTTTACAAATAATAAAACTATTATTTTGCATTACAATATCTAAAATGAAGAAACTAGTGCTTTCCCAACTCACAGAAACGATTTACAAATAGTAGGCATATGTAAGTCTATTTCTAGACTTATCTCTGTTTGGGAAAAACTGCCTAGAGCAATTCTTGTTCTACATTTTCTTGGTTGTGCATTTTTCTACTGCAAACACCAATTTCTTTACAGTGCTGAGGAAAAGGATTATGCTCACATAATAGAGATTTGGGTGTGGGACAGGAATATAAAATCGTTGATGGCTTGACAAAATAAACAGTCAACAGGCACTGCATATTTGGGAAGCTTGGATAAGCTTATCCAACTTTTTCAAAAATCAACACAAAAGTAAACGAGCATTACTGTAATGGTGCAATAGTGAAAGTTTTGTCCTCTGAGAAAACACCAAAACATATGGGCGTACATTAATGAAGTTCCCAGAAAGTATAAAATACTGTATAGTGTATCATTACCTTGAATCCATTGTAACAGAAAAAGTGTCAGGATGAAGTGCTGGGGCATAATGTACACCTAAAACTGCGATTCTTGTGTGAAAACCATAGATATGTGAAAACCTTTGGACCACTGTAAACGCCAGGCTCCGCTGGAACTTCTGCTTCCTCACAGTCACGTGACCTCAGATACAATCCAGATGTGCCAGATGTTAACTGTTGAGATGCCAGCTGGACTTTTGGGATCCATGTTCACACAGGGCAAGGAAGGATGTAAAAAATGTTATCATGGCGTCCAAATGTTTCATCACATCTAATTTAACTGTATCAAAGCAATTCATTAAGCAGATTGGTTCAAGTCTCCTGCAGCATTAAATTGACCTTACAAGTTATTACTCTATACTTCTAAAGTGTTTCTCAATGCCCTTCCTCTTTATAAGGAATCCAAGACTATTTCTAAACTAAATATTTGGCTTGAAAAAGCAAGACGAAACCCTGAGCTTTAAATTATTGAAAAGCTTTTACATTTTAGACATTCATTCTAATCAAAGAAAGGTCTTAAAAGGTCTACAACATTAATCTGGTTATTTTTGTCATGATTTGTGTGTGAGCTTCACTTAGCATTCAATTTTTCAAAGCTGCCCATTGCACTTCTCTTCCAAGCTGAGGATTTTGGCAGGCTACAATAAAATTATTTGATTTTGATGCCTGGGCGCTTTGGATTGTGTCCAGTGTTCATTTGCCGGATTAATCTGCTACACACATACAGCCCCAGCCAGTCATTTAACAAACAATTATTCCAAAGCACTGTGCAGCGAGTCAAGGGTGTCCCCGCAGTCTGTTGCTTTCTGCTTCAGCCATAAATGCACAATGTGGAAATGCAAGCCAGAAATAAATGTCAGAACTAAGCAGACACAGGCCGGATCGACTGCCTCAATCCCCTCTAATTATTTAACCCACACCAGATCCATTTCAGTATTTTGCACATTTTTAAAGCTTACAGTACTTATAACATATATTCTCCTTAGTCCTTTATGAACCACCAGGCTATGACCGAAATTTAAAATATTAATGAACTGATATTAAAAACATCTTGTAAACACAGTATGTTGAAAAAGCATTGCATAACATTGATCATAAGTCTGACACAAATATAACAAAATATGTTATTAATAGTAATTCTGGCAAAAATCTACACAACCCACTGGAAATGATTCTACCACCGTCAGGTCCTGACCCACACGTTGAGAACAACTGCTCTGGATTACAATAGTGATGTCATCTTTTATGTTTAACAGACTAGTTGTTTAACAGAATACTTTATGAGTCGGTTTTGTTTCCACTAATAAAAAGCAGCTGGAGATTTATGTGTGACCTTTATGAGCAGAATATAGCGCCTTTGCATATTGTATTAATATTCTCAAACACCAGTGCTCTTCAGCATAAAACTAGTTGGCTTTACCGAAAGGCTTTCACCCATTCCACCATAAATAAGTTAAAATACTGGAATACTTTTAGCTTGTGATGCTCATGATTATTTCTTGTTACCCATTTGTCAATTAGAAAAATCGAATGCTTAAAGAATTTTCACATTTTTATTTGTGTCAAAAGTGCAGAGGGAATGCCTTACAAAGTTTCAAATAAAAAAACAAAATCAACCATTATCAGTAAGAAAACTGAACTGCATTGTGACGGATTTTGGACACATCTCCACATCAGATGTCTTTCAGGAAACTCCTCTTGTGTATATCTATGAAGAAAAAAAGAACAATAAGAAACACACAACTATTCAAGCTTTACAAAGTGTAAGCAACAATCTATGTACTTTAAATTTGACCAAAATTAATGAATTGTGTGGCTGTAGTGTCTAAGTGTGTGGTTGGTGGTGGATCTGTGACTCAGATTGGCAGCCACGCAGCCTCATAAATACCTGTGCCCCTAGCCTGTAAAATCCAGACTCTGGCCACTGTTTGGGTCAACTACGTTTCTAGGGCAGAGTGAACGCAGGCAAACAGAAAAGGGTAGACTGGTGTTGATGTTATGTGTTACTCGTGGTTTTGCTGTGATATTTGAACAGGATTATAAATTATCTACTGTCGATGTGTTTTTGGTCATTTAAAACTGAATTTATTGCTCTGTGCGGCATTCATTGATTATTATTTGGAAACTACTGCGGTCGGCGAGTGACGCTGCTCGCTAAGAACACAAATAAACCAATCAGATAGCATGGATCCCTTTGAGTTTTGTCAAGGTGCCAGCAAGGGCAGCTTGCCCAGACTGATATCGCACGTTTTCAAAATACAAGGGGGTATCATTCTGGACTTGCAAGGCAAGGCTATGTCCTGCAGTACCTATGCTCCCCGGTACCCTAACGCTAATCCTAATCTTAACCCCCAACTCCAAAAGAAAACTACAATGATACACCGAGTTATGCGACTGGGGAACTTGGGTACCTCTGGGATCTAGAGGTGCCACTATTCCCTGATGCTCTCAGGGAACATAGGGATGACCCCGTTTAAATATACTAGAGTTTAGTGGGACTCTGTTTAATGGGAGGATGAGCAATATCTGGTTCTTTTCCACTGTAATCTGTTCATTGTCTGTGCCCAGCTGTCTCTGTACATGTCTGTCTCCTGTGCTTTTTAACAGTACTCTGTGTATCTAGTGTATGGCTTGTGTTTTAGGTCTCTGTGACATCAACCTGCCAGTGGGTCAGCAGTTGGAAAACAGTCAAAGGCTATAATCTGTCATATTTACATTTCTTTAAATGTCCATTAATATGCATTGTTCCTCCACTTCTCTTAAATAAATAGTTCAATGGTTGACATAATTAATGTGAATCCTCCTTTAGTTTTTCATGTAAATATATGCAAGAAATATTCCTTCAAATGTTGTGCATTAAACAATAGTGATAAAGTAAAGAAACTACATTTTAGGCAAGATCCAAACCTTGTGGGCTGAGAAAGGTAACGTTTAACCAATGAAGTTCATCACAACTAGATGAAGAACTGTATGAGCAAAGAGAAAGTCAGCAAAAGCCCTCTCAGGAGACACAGACAGAAAATCCCCCTTGTTCTGTGGGTTTATCTGGATTCTGAGGCACACTGTAAAAGACAAGCACATACACAAATCATTATTATGAAGAGTAGGTTATATGCAATAGGACACAATTAAGTTAGGTATGGAGTATACTGTTGCTCATGCATGCTACGACTGCAGGTTTAGTGATTGTTTGATGTCAGCAGCTAAATAATTCAATCTGATTCGATCAAATGAGAATACACAGTTGCATTGATCGGTAGTAGTAGCTAATGATCTTAGCTTAGCACATAGCTTAGCCGGAGAGACAGAACGAACACGAGCGAAGCACTACGCGTCACAAACAGCCACACAAATTAATGTTGCCATTACCTGCCAGAATGAATGAGCCCACGCACGAGATGAATCCCGAAAGGAAACTATTGAATGGGAAGGTGCCGACCAGCAGACAGTAGAGAAACTGCAGTGCTCCGGTTAGCAAGATGTACAGTAAGTATGCATCGACCACTTTGAGTTTGTTAGGAGTCGAGGTGGTATACTCCTCTAGGAACCGGGAAATAACGGATATGACTGAATTCGACATTCTTCTCCAATAAAAATATGTCAAAAAGGACGAATATTATAGTCACTATTTAGCAATTTCCTCGGTCAGAGAAAAGTGACGTGTCCACACCAACCGGAAGCAAGTGTGGTGTAACAAGTAATACGTTCCGACGTCTTCCAGAAATTCATTCACGTTTAGTTTTCTTCTTCATACTTCGCCTTGCATTATACTACTTCTAAAGCATTATTATACTACTTCCAAAGTAGTATAATGATAAAATCAAAGGGCTGGAAAAGTATAAAATGTATAAAATTATGAAACCAAATTTGTAAACAATGGCTATTTGCCCCGCCCACCAGATCAAGAGCCAAACACGAAGATGCTTCACTCTGTCATATCATTAGACTCTATTTATTATTTAATTTATGTCATATATTTTAATAAATCATGGTATACAGAGATAATATAATAAATAATAATGAAAGCTGGCGTAGAAGATATAGTGTAACGAGTGTAACAAAACGGCGCGGTGACGCATTTTTTTACATAGACAATCTTTGCGTGTTGCCAGCTGACCTCGAGGAAGTTACAAAACACCAGTCTACTTTTCAGCTAATATCAAATAGGTTCTCATCTGAATGGTCGGCAGCTAAGTATGCTGCCAATGGAGCAAACTACAACGATAGCGCCCGGACAGAACGATTGTGAGACATCAGAGTGAGTCATTTCTTTGTTTTTCTCGGTGTTTTTGGGGCATACGGCAGTGGTGTATTCATTTTTACATGCCCTTTGCCTGTGCCAATTCTTAGCTTGATGGGTCTGTACCGTACCATGGATGTATTTTAATAACGTCAGTGCTCTATATCTTAATGTTTTTTTTTATTTGTTATCAGTAGTAGGATGCTTTATAGTTTGTCAGCTTTTACTCTTTACTACCTTTATTTAAAATGTAGCAAAATTCAACCATACTATAATCAAACCTAAAGAAGACAGCTCCTTAGGTTATTTAACTTGTATGTTTTGTTTGGTTTAATATTTCAATATACTGCATTTAGAGAGAGACGTGACTCGGCTATTTCCATTATTGTATTGTATAGTATTGCGTAACAGGTGGAAGAAGGTGTGGCATATTTGTTTTGATAATGACAGGTCTTTATAATACATCCATGCTCAGCCTCAGATTCCACACAACAGTGAAAACAATAAAGAAACACCACTTTGACCTAGTATCTAGGCATGGCAAGATTTTGATAAAAGTGACATTATGGGAGTGACCAATGTAGGATCTAGCAAACAAATTATACATGAATAATTTGAGACGGACTGCTTTTTTGACCTAATTTTGTATCTTCTTTATTCTTCTTAGAAATAATTTTGTGTGGAGCTGGTGGCCGTCCTGGCGTCCAACTTCAATGTCTTTATTGAAGACTGCAGAGTCAAAAATCCTTGCTTGTAAGACTCTATCTGTTTTTGCATAAAGAATAACAAGAATTAACAATTATAAGGGCATGGATTATTATTCTGTACTAAAACTCTATGGGTGTTGATATACTGCATCCCAATAGGTATACAGAATGATTTATGGGCCAGGTTTGTGACCCTGCCCAACCAAGATAGAATATGGACTCTGACCATCACCAACAAAATGGCTCACAAACCCCCGGACCGAGGTCTATACTTCTACCATTAATCGTGAACTTTCATGATTTGTTTTTAATTTATTGTTGTATGTATTTTTGCTGACAGCTGCCAAAACGCCTCTGGTAATGGTGCATGGTTTTGGAGGAGGAGTCGGCCTCTGGATTAGGAACCTTGATGGACTCTGTCGCTCACGGCCGGTCTATGCCTTTGACCTCTTGGGGTTTGGCAGAAGCTCCAGGCCCCAATTTCCTTCAGATCCCACTAAGGCCGAAGAGCAATTTGTAAACTCTATTGAACAGTGGAGAGAGTCTCTAGGTCTTGAAAACATGATTTTGCTGGGACATAGTCTTGGAGGCTATTTGGCCACTTCATATGCAATCCAATACCCATCAAGGTAAAGCCACAGTGTAAAATAATCATACTGCAGAACAAACAAACCAGACACTTACAATACCAGTCAAAACGTTTGGAAACACTTTTTATGTTTCTACTATTTACATTGTAGATTCTCTCTTATGTTTTAAACAAAAAAGGCTGAAATAGATTCTTCAAAATAGCTGCTTTTTTCTTTGCCCACTTTTGACATTTTCTCAATGAGCTTCACAATTTAGTCTCCAGAAATGGTTTTCACCTCACAGACTGTTGAAAACAATTTCAGGTCCTTATGAAGCTCATCGAGAAAAGGCCAAGAATGATTGGTTTTGAAGAATTTAAAATATTAATCCCCCTTTTTTGTTTCCTACTTAATTCCATGTGTTCATTCATAGTTTAATTCCTTCAATGAGAATCATACAATGTAAATAGTGTTGAAAATAAGGAAAAGCCAATACATGGAAAGTGTTTCCAAACTTTTGACTGGTACTGTAGATAAGACTTCTTAAGTGGTTCACTTCCAAGAAATATTATTAATAAATATATTAACAAATTACTTTTGCAGAGTGTCACATCTCATCCTTGTTGACCCCTGGGGGCTTCCTGAGCGACAGCAGCCGCAGACAGAAGAGTCCTCTAGTAAAGAGGTGGTGAAACGGCCTGGTCCTCCTCGGTGGGTCAAGGCTGTCGCCTCAGTGCTTTCCCACTTTAACCCTCTGGCTGTGATCAGAGCAGCAGGCCCCTGGGGTGAGACATGTTTATAAATGTTTATCTAACACAAATCTGGTCTCCATCAGCTCTCACTTCATGCTATTGTATATAATTTCAGGCCCGGGTCTTGTCAACAGATTTCGTCTAGATTTTAAAAGACGTTACGAGGACCTTTTTGATGATGACACTGTCACACAGTATATTTATCACTGTAATGCACAAAGTCCAAGGTAGCGTATGCTGCTCAAGTTAACCCATTTATAAGATATATAGTTTTATTGATTGTGCATATTCCTTTCTTGCAGTGGTGAGGTGGGCTTCCGGGCCATGTCTGAAGGGTTGGGCTGGGCTAAGAGACCAATGCTGCACCGTGTCCACCTGCTGCCCCCGAAAATGCCCCTCACCATGCTGTACGGAGCTCAGTCCTGGGTGAGCTCCTCGCCTGGAGAAGAGGTAGTCAACATCAGGAACCAGGCTCACACCGAAGTGATAGTGAGTTGCATTAAATTACATTCACATGTAACACAGGTGGCCAGGTGGGTAATGGCAGGAGTCCCATATCCAGATGCCTCTATGCAGCTGTCCTGCTTGATACAATTACACAATGAACATCAAACAATGCTCAACATTGTCATTATTGATTTTCAAACTTTTAATATGTTTTATGCCCAATATCATAAGGAATTGGGATCTTGGCCATTTTATTTTATGCATATATACCGGTACCATCCCTTGTGAATTTCAATTTAGACAGTTATTTAATTATTCTACTGACATGGAAAAAAATAATACTGAATAATGTGTTTTTTTTGTTTGTTTTCATTTTGTTTTACAGCAAATAAATGATGCTGCCCATCATGTATACGCTGATCAGCCACATTTATTCAACGAAGCAGTGGAAAATATATGTAACACAGTGGACTAACTGCATTTCATTGTCTTGTAGTGTTTTCTTTAAATTACAGGATTGTATCAGGCGACAGGCTGCAATAACAGTGATAAGTAAATAAGCTGTAATGTATTATAATCTCTTTGTAAGTTATGCATTTTAGAGTCTATTTCAACCATTTTCTTTTATTATTGTGGCTGAGACAATCCATTAAGTGCTTTGTTTTATTATCATAAACTTGTATTTATACATTGAAAAAAAAATCCGATTGTAACTTATGTCATGCACTTGATGACCTAACCAGTAGAGGTCAGTAACAGGTTACAGCTACGACCTGAACCACTCTGCAACGCACTAGTCACTGTTTGATGGGTAACAATAAGATTTTCTACGGATTGTGTGACAATGACATTTGTGTTGTGCAGTTTGAAAGGCATGTCTTTTTTAAGGATATGGTTTGACTTGAAACACTGTACATAATAAAGCCATTGATATGTTTTCAGAAAATTAAATGTGTGTTAATTGGACACAGATACTTCACTTTTAACAAGTCATTTATTTAAACAATTAAAAAAAACACAGTTACATAAATAGTGTTATCAGGGTTCTTTCCTTCACATTGTTGAGTGCTGAGTGTTGATTTCAAAAGAAATAATTGCTATGTAATGAAAACAGTGGAACAGTGATGAACTGCATCTTCAGTGTATATTGAAGATATTATAAATATATATTTTATGGAACAAGAAAACACCATTATTATAATACTGTAGGCTATATGAAACCTATATATAGACTTAAATCTACATGGTCACATGACACTAAGATAAGTAAACCCTTACAAAATTTCACAGTACCCTTCACTTTGGCAACTTGGTATTAATTTGTTAAAGGCAAAGCTCCCAAAGCTGGATCCAGGAACTGTTAAAATAGTCCTTACCAAATTCTATACTAGTAACGTTTTTCCTTCAAATACTAGTGTTAGTTCATTCTACAGTGGTCTAGCACATTACAGTAAATGGTCTTACATTCAATCTTTGCAACAGTTTTGCTGATACAAAGTTCTATTCAAAATACTTCAAGTTGAAAATAATACTGTTGATGCTACAGTTTCAAAATGTTTTTTTTTTTTTTCATAGTAACAATATAAGAGGTTTAAAATACCTTTGCATAAAAATATATATAATTTACATAGGAACAAGGCATACTAATACTTAATAGGTTAAAAGAAAATAATCCCTTAGTGTCACCGGTGATTATTGGTCAAGGACAACAATATCAGCCACTCCGTGGACCTGTGTGAGCTGTTTACAATCCAGAGAAGCCACAAGTTTTCTGGGCCCGGGTTGAGAGGGGATGAAGTGCTCTGTCAGTGTCACTGTAGCAAGGCCTCCAACATCCCTGACAACAATCAAGGGCAGTTCAAGGTTATGGTGGAAGTGACAATTGGATATAAATGAAATGTAATATATGATAATGCCTTACCCTACGACCACCACGTGACCTTTCTGCAGCCCCAGCCCCTCCACTCTGAACACCACATCCTTCAGTGTTCGCGGCAGTGGGTTGGTGAAGGTGATTTTTGCTGCCATCTCTTTACCAACCACAGCATCATTCAGAGGCTACAAGAAAGACAATCCAGAAATATATTAGGGCATTGCATAAATGTGTAGTTTGAATGGTAAAATATAAGACATACAGTGATTGTGAGGTCAGGAGTACGTAGCCTGAAGCTGGTCTGGTTAGCCAACACCTGCTTTGTTTCACTGACTCGTCCAGAGAGAGTCAACATCAGGGCTGCCTGGTCCACCAGCTGGTTCTGATATTGCTCGTATGGGAGCATCCACTCAATGGTTTTCTCTGCAAATCAAAAATACATAACTTTCTGCAAAGCAAAGCTAATAGTGAACGCTATTCTCATGCTTCAATATCTGTGCCATAATTACAGTGTCCTGTCTAATAAAGCGCTCACCTTCGTTGGGCTGGAGCTCCACTGGCATCTGCTCTTTCTTAATGGTGCCCTTGAGCACACCAGTGTAGTACATGACAGCCACCTGGCTGTGCAGTGTAGCCTGACGTGGCTCTGAGCTTAAGTTCTTCACTACAATGCTGAGCTGTGCATCTGCTCCCATCCTGGGCCCTTCTCCATCCATCTTGACCTCCATGCTCACATCCTCAGCACTGGGAGTAGAGTACACATCTGGCTTGCTGCCATGGCGGCTGGCTGTCTCTACTGCAATGCGTTCCTCTTCTGAACCTGAGGAGAGATAGGATAAAGTAAGCACAGATTGTTCTGTCCAAAGTTCTAAGATTTATTGACAGGGTTAAAAATATGGGACTTATTTCTTCCAAATAAAGCAAAGTTAAAACATAGACATAAGTTATTGCAAGGTTAAATCTATGATAAATGCTGTAGAGTTATCCAAATATTGGATTAGAAGATAATGTGAAGAAGTAGAATGAGTGTAATTAAAGAGGCAGTACCTTCTTGGTGTTTATACAGATGTGTGATGTCTGCACGCTCGTCTGAGCCTATAGCTTTAGTGCTGATATTGTGGCCCACTGCTTTCTTCTCACTGAAGATTTGGTTGAATGTACCATCTAAGTTCCTTTGCCAGTAGATCTTGTCACTGTTGACCTGATTAGAAAATACTGTATGATTCAGTCCAATCACAGAGAATTAATACAAAATCTAAATGTTCTCATCTCTATCACTCACCTCAGCAAAAACAAAAGGTGTGTCATGTTTGAGATAGACTTGTCCCGAGCGGATGGCATTGACAGAGGCGGGACCACAGCGGAAGGTGCCCTGGCTCGTCTCCTGGGGAGTGGAGTCTACAGCTTGCCAGCCCCCGTATCCTGGAGGCAGGTCTGGTCTGGCCATCCAGCAGTCGTTCCACACATGGAAGTTCCTTAAGCCAAGATGGAAACATTTAATTCATTCATCAAAATATGTTATTTTACAGGCAAGCTAAGATAAGGTCAGAATGGAAGCAGAGTAATAGTACAGTATTACAGACTTTTGAAGATACTGTAGACCAGACTATAAATTCTGTGTTTTAAAAAATCTTACCAAACAGAGTCTTTGTTGAGGTAGTCGAGAGGTTCCAGATCCTCATCAAAATACACGTCTGTGGTAAGCGACACGTCTGTATCATGAGCAGACTGGAAGTTGGTCACGCTGCGAGCAGGGATACCAAGACAACGCAGAACTGGAAAGACAGGAATTCAGTTTGTAAAGTGCTGGAATTAAACTGAAATGCAACTACAAACATATCCCAAGAGCCAAGATTCGAACTCCCGACGTTCTGATGATGAGACAACCTGCTCTACCATCTGCACCATTGTCGCCTGATTTTTAATTTAAAATGTTCTTGCATCGCCTGAACTAACACATCTCCTGTGTAGGAGTGTACTGTATAATATAACTATCTTTTGCAAATGTACCGTATTTCACTTTGCCTATTTGATGCAAATCTGTGCAGGAACAGGATTGTGTGACAGCAGGACTAAAATTGGTTTAACTTGTATTTTCTGGGAATGACTTAAATCTCTGTATGATAGCCCTATTATATGGTTCAAAGAGCACCGTGATGACTTTCAACAACAATCTATGGCCTACCCAGGGCATTTGACGTTATTATCTAGGCTGAATGAAGGCGACACATGCAGCTCTTCGAGTGACAAAAGTAGTAGTGGAATGGCAGGAATGCAAATGTATTTTAGGTGTATATGAGCTCCAGCTTGCTATCAGGGGAAACGCTATGTGCTGGGGTCAGTGGGCTATCATGTGATGGACACTGCCTGCATGTTCAATGAAAGACGTGTACTGTGTTAAAACCAGCTTAATGAAAAAGGCCTGATACACAGGAGGCCAGTCAGGGATGACATATTAAACTTTGGGCAACCTTAGTGACACACAGCATGTACAACTGCATGTAAATATACTCTTCACACCTTCTATATGTGTGTGGCTTTAGATATGCACCTGTTGTGGTGACCCCAGAAAACACCCAGCATTGTCCATAGCTCACGGGCGTGCCATACGAGGAGTGGTATTTCCTCAGGATCTCAACACTGCTGCTCCACGCGGCGGGGGACACACCATCGGAATAATTCCCCGACCAGTTTCCCACCAAAACACCCAAGTCATCCTGGGCATTTATCTGTAAAGATATGTTGTTATATGTTGTCAATACATTTGTAAGTGTCACCAGTCCAGTATAAAGACTTAGCTAAAATAACACAATGGAACTTTGTAGATGGCAGGAAGTAAAATGGGAGGCATTGTGGCTTAATCACAGATTGCACTAGTTTAGATCCACATTAAATGCCCTTGTCCCTAACCAACCTTGAAACCAGCACTATTTACACCCAGCATCATCATACATCTGCTCCCACTCCTTTCCAAAGGCTTTGTACAATTGATTTCAGCATAGTTTGACGAATGAATTGCAATCAATGCCCCAAATCATTATATCATGTGTCATTCATAGATTCATTTTCTTAACCTGGCAAAAGCCTGTTAATAACGTACCATGAGAATTCAGCTGCATATAAGGTTAGAATGTTCTCTTTGTGCACAAAATGATTGAGTTATGAAAGCATAAATGATTGTGGTATGAATGATAGAAATGTCCTCACCAAGGCAGATACAACTCGAACCACATTGACCGCATCACCTCGACCAGAGGGAGGCATGTCACTCTTCTCCAGAATGAACAGACAGGCTTCAAGAATCCCTTCATGGAACTGCAGATACAAAAGACACAATATTATAGCGCTTACGTTTTCACTCTAACCCAAGGCATAATGAAGGAAATTGCATTTGTTCTTAATGAAGTCTGAAAGAGAAAAACAACTCCAAAATATCTTTAAAAAGGTTTCACTAAATGTGTATGAGTCACCTAATTACTTCAGCAATTTCTCCTTCTCAAAATCATCCACTGACTGTAACGTTGTGAATGAGGCATCATATTTCAAGTCACATCATGTCTTCAGAGTTAGATAGTTAGTACCTGCCCAAAATTCCAGGTGCGAGCTCCAATTTGTTTCTCCGTGCCGTAGTAAATCCTGCCAATATCATTGAGTACATACTCCTTCCTCTCATCTTCGTCATCCAGGAACACTGTGTCCTCTGTAGAGATGAGAAAGATTCATCAGTCAAATACATTTTTGGCATAAGAGCAAATGTGGCTGTTCAAAAGTTATCTAAGTTGAGTAAAGTATCACAGATAGTATGGTTTGGGTTTGGACAATGAAGGAGATTGTAGATTTATTTCCAGCCTGTGGGAGTGACCCCGAATTTCACCTCTTGAGTGACAAAAGCACGAAGGAATGTCTTTTCTATTCATAAAAAAAGCAATGAAAGGGTCCCGGGGGCCAGGAAATTGTTAAGAAACACAATGACTCTGCAGACCCTGCAGTGGGGCCCAAGGCCATTCATTTATCTGCAGCTACTGTCAAGCATTTTCAACCACAGATTCAAGTTCCTTCCTGACTTGAGCAGAGACAAAAATAACTTTTCTACAACTTCTCTAATGTCTAGTTAAGTTCATGATGAAATCTTCATAAGTAGAAAGTACTATAAAGTAGAGGGAGTGGCATGCAAGTGTCAAAAGGTACACGCAAAAGGGAAGTGTTGTTAGGGCTGAGAGAAAGAGGGGATGTTTTGGTTAAGACGGGATGAGGGTGGAGTCAAGGAAAGTGTTTTCTTTTTTTTCTTTTTTTTTGACTTGTTATTAAGATTATACAGATCAAAAAAAGTCAGCATAACTGTCACTAACATTGCTAGGTACATACAGTTGTGCTCATTACATACCCTTTTAATCTTTGGCCATTTTTCATACAATATGAATGATAACACAAACATCTGTTTTCTCACTCATGGTTAGTGGTCGTGCGAAGCTATTCATTCCGAAAGAACTGAATTTACTCTTTTGATATCATAATGAAACAGAAACTACTCAAATGTCCCTGATCTAACATTTACATGACCTTCAACAGCTGCGAGGAAAATTGTTCAGGAGCAAAGAAAAACCCACTTCAGCTGAAATACAGGACTCTCTGAAAAAATGTGTTTGTTTCAAGATGCACAATATGTACACTTTTGATCAGGGACATTTGGCTAGTTTCTAGTTGGAATATTCTAAGTCAGGGTATGTAAACTTTGGAGCACATACTGATTACATTTATACACAGTGCTATTCTATTTTTCCACTTTTGTTTTGTGGAGTAATGCAGTGCTATATCCACAGGAATCATAAAGTTACAGTACACTACGCTAGTCCCAAGCTTGGAAAGACAAATTATGGGCATCTATCACACAACCAAATCAACCAAGCTCCCAGAACCAGGTAAACATTGACAACATTATTCTCGCTAAATGCAGGTTTAATGAGAGTTTCTCCACACAATGCTAAACAATCAACATTTCACAGTGGATTTAATTTATAGCTAGATAGTGCGTTTTGTGTAGCCCGACAGCAAAGAATAAAAATAGGATTGAGGACAACAGTGATTGCTAATGTTTGCACTGAGGATTCCAGAAAGAAAAGCACACACCGGACAGTGATAAGGAGGAAGAGGAGGGCTGGGATGAAGGCCCACAGGGCTGGGTCGACTGATAGCCGGTGTGGGAGGAAGCGCAGCTGGAAACAGTAAAGCCGGGCGGGGCGCAGATCTGCAGTATTAGTCGTTAGTGCTTTATGCAGTCATTGTAGGTTTGGGACTTATGAGAGTTCGGGAAGGATGAAAAAGATTGAGAGAGATTCAAAGGGTTGGGCTGCCTGCCAAAAAAACACAATAAAAGACAGGTGGAGCTCCTGCACCAAATCCTTGCCAACAGTTATTTATGTGCAAATTTACTTCTTTTAAATATCCTGGGTTTTCTGCAGTGGTCAGCACACAGGAAACTTAATGAATAAAAGAACAGCAATTCTTTCTATAACATAAATAATCAAACGTAATGGCAGATGTGTGTACCTACAATAACTCATGCAATAAACACTGATATGCAAATGACATAGTTCCTGCTGCACAGATGGTGAACATCTATATTTAACTTAGCCTACACTTTGCTTTGAGCATCTATGTTGCCATACTGCTAATTAGTGCCACCATGTGCTCCAAGACCACGGTAAAGTTGACCTCAATCTTAGTATAGATTTCATATACACTGATGAGCGTGTGCGTGTGGGATTTTTTAAAAGAATGAATTGCCTTTCAACATTTATAGAAGGTTTTTTGTTTTGGAATACACCAACTGGACTGCACTTAAGATTCTGTTGTACTTGTTGCAATGACAATGAAGCTTATTCTATTCTATTCTATATGGAAACAATGGTCCAGTATGAAAATAGTAATTGAGTAACACTATTTTGCATTCAAAATTGTTAACTAATGTTTTAATCTTTACTAAGCATTTGTGATCATTTGTTGATCACTGATGTGCACCATCACTGGGTCTGGTTAAGGTTAGGGAACAATTTGGCTACTTGTCTTGTAGGGTCTAAACATACACATGGTGGTTCTATTTAGAATGAAGAGAACACATGTGCATACCATCTATAGGCTACCAGTGGTTCTCAACTGGTGGGCCGGGACCCAAAATTGGGTCATGGAGCTTTCCCAGAGAACATTTTTCAATATTGTATCTATTGAAAAAGTATGAAAAACACAAGTTGAGTCTGTTAAAATTGTGTTTTTGATCATGATTTCAGCTTTAGAGAGTTCGGGGAAACTCACTGTAACCATGGAAATCCGCCCAGTGTTTGTCTACAAGCAAACGTTGTCAATAGACTTACACTGGCTAGACACATTATGAAAAGTGGAGAAAAGAGCCGTGGAACAGCTCCATTAGCTGCTGAGTCACCGCTGGTAAATACATCTCACAGACTGTAGAGTCTAAATGCTTTTATATAAGCAATAACCTCCATTAGTTTATTATGGAACAACCTGCTGCAAATCCCATAATACTTTGCGATATGACATCACGATCCTGAACTCTATAGTTTTTTTCAACAATAATCGGACAAGAAATACAGTATTTTACATTATTTTGAACAGAAGCTGAGGGATATTTTATAGTTTATAATAAATATTCATATTTGGGTCACAGCTTGGGGTCAGAGGGTGATGGTGGATCCCGACACCACACCAGTTGAGAACCACTGCTCTATACTATCTCGGTTGTTGATGTTGCTCTTTCTGACAAGCAACTTTACCTAAAAAAAGATGCACTATATAGGATTAGAGAGATGTGTTGGAATGGGAAAGAGGCGCAGCACATTTTATCATTTGCAATCCTACCGAGTAAACATTGATAAAAAAAACACACACTAAAAACCTCTCTAAAAATCTTAAGGCCAAGCGTGAACCCTCCGCGCGCTCGGGGGAAACAGATATCATGCCCTGCTCAGGAATGTCAATCATTTTGCTCCGATTCAGAAGCCAGTCTTTGGGAATCACAGCCAAAGTCGTTACATAACCCAGAGCGCTCCACTTGGGTCACGGGGCGGCGTGTGATGGACAGCAACACACTCCCTGACAGAGTTAGCATTTCTCATCCATGTGAAATATTATTCAAGACTCCTCACAGAGATTACATTTTGTGAAGGCTTCTGCTTGGGCCGAAACTGTGAGACGGCCGTGCCAGGAATACTCGATGCATTTGGTTTGCGGCACTTTCTGCTAAATGATGAAGTTGTTTTTTTTTGTGTGGCATTTTTGTTGGATTCATTTTTTAGATTTACTCCACTATTTCAAATTTATGTTTTTTTGGATTATTGTTTGTGTCTGCCACAAGGGGTCCTAAGAAGCCAGTGTAATGTGTGTGCTGGACCCAAGCCCAGATAAATGGGCATTCAGCATAAAACTATAAGCCAGATGCCCATGTCTATGCAAATGACTGCATACTAATAGCAAAATAATGAACTTCAGCTGGCAGCTAAAGGGAAAGGAGATTGATTTCTTCTCCAATGTTGTAGTATTTACAAGGCACCGTGAAGTTAGTTCACCTTTGATTTTGGTCAGATTGTTACACCAGATATATTATTGGAAAGCCCAATCTGTGATTAAAACAAACTATGATTTAAGAAACTTTCTCGCAAGCAATAATGCCATTCATCTCCTTATGTTTGTGGTCTGTGCACTTTGTTATCATGTTCCTCATCAAATCTCAAACGATTGTAGTGTGTCCTCAGCTTTACTCATGAAAACAGAACACACCTGTCTACTTACTTGATTTTATGGTAACATGATTAACCCCATAAAAAACTGTATTTTTGTATTGTGATAATATAGAGATATTATTAGATAGTATTATCACTCATTATCCCTAGTTATCATCTTTAGCTATAGTTATCATCCATTATATTCCATTACTGTGCCATGAAGTGCCACCCTTTTGCTTTCTGCACTGTGCACCTTCCACCGTGCTGGTCTTACCTTCACACCAGGGGTTGAACAGCATCACAATGTGTTTGGGCGAGTTGTACGTGGTGGGGTTGTCTCCCTTCGCTGAGCAGGTGATGACAGAGAGCCCGTACAGGCCAACCACAGCCGAGGCCGTGGAGTTGACCGACAGCTTGACCCTGTTGTCGGTCCGCTCTACGATCTTGGCCTCCCAGCGCTCGTCCTCCAGGCTGTCCACCACGGGAATGATGACGTGCGTGCCTTTGGACACCAGCGGCAGACCCCCTGAAATACAGAGGGCAAGGGGGTCGGTCATGAAGGCACATCGAAGCGGTGAAAGTTGCACCGTGACACATGCCTTCTGGAACATGTGATGAAAGAAAAAGGTTATTTTCAGCTCAGTAACAGAGGATATTGATTGTAATGTATATGTTCCAGCCATCACGTGTGTGTGTGTGCATTAATGAAGAGGTTGCTTTTGTCATGAGAGGATAGAGTCAAGAGGATATGTGTGGGCTCTCCAGTGCAGGTGTGTGAGTGACTGGATGAGCACACACAGTTTCTGACCCGACAATTGTTCGATATAGTTGTTGTTATGATCAGTAAAGTGTATCAATCAACCTTTGGAGCACTCTTACACCTGTCACAAGACGGTTTGGTCAACACAGTACACATAGATAAGTAGATTTGTCCTCCACTCAAGCCACAATCTTAAGGCAGGGACAGAGAACCTCTATATATAGTACCAAAAAGTACCTATGAAGATCGGTGCGTTGTGTACCTTTGTCCTACTACCACAAGTACGCCCATTGCAGCTGCTGCTTCTACACCAATCCAGTAATTTATAGAAAAATGAGAAATAGATCAAAACACATTCAGAATTCAGGCTATATCCAGCCTTCTATCATTCTCGGGTTTGCGGAATGATATTCACCCGGACTTTTTATTGATTTTAAATGTATAACTTTTCAAGGTGACATAGCATGAAAAGGCGTGCTTCTCCCCCTATTGTAAAAAGTCAAAATGTGCAGAATTCAGCTCAAAGTTAATAGAGCTGGAGTAGGTATTTCAGAGCCAATGGAGGCAATAAAAGAAGCTCTTCTTGCATTGCCATTCATCACTAACAGCCTGTCTAGCCCACACAAAGTGACTCCAAATGAGAATTGACACATGCCGGTGCATAGTTTGTTTTATAAAGAAGGAATGTGGCAGTTCAGCCTTACAAGTAGCGCTTTTCATGTTTCAATATGGAGACACTATACCCACATAGAAGTAAGTGGTTTATTTATGACAGTCATTTTAATTTACAGCAAACGGTAAACCACAAAAACAGGACAGCCTTCCGTGGTTTGTCGAGATAAACAAAGATATAGTCAGGGAATTTATGCCTTGTGTTCTTCTTGCCTGAACAATGACACACTGGCAATTCTCTATGCGCTATTCTTTGAAGCATTTTCCACACAAATGTTAGAGTTGGAATGCACCAGTTCCCCACCCTTTGTGAGAGAATCGTAGTGAAAAAGGATCCTGGTCCGATGACGCCATAACTTTCTAATCCCAAGAGGACAGTTGTAGTAGGAGGTCTGTAAATACCAGAGGGAGGTATCTGGTGCAGCACGTCTGGAAACCATTAACACGGAGGACGGCGGACGGAATCCAAAACTTGTGCTCTAGCTATGGCCGGACTGCAGCTCGGTTTAAACTCACCACATTTCCCATGCACTTTATGGAAAGGTCATTCCTATAACTGGTACAAATGGGCCAATTTGCCACCAATTAAGCGGATTAGTACAAGGTGGAACAGGGGTCACAAAATAAATCTGCATGACCTTTTTGGGAAGCAAAAATCTTAATAGCAGATGAAGGTATGATACAGTAGTAGCACCTGCTTCTTCTACTGTATTTATTTGGACTTTATCTGGACAGATTGTATGAGATCTGGTTAAAACAAGGTAGTCATCACCTCTACTCTGAAGATTTCTCTCTCTAGTATATTATAATTATAAGAACCCCCTCTTCTTAACTTGTACTCAAGCTGTACAAGAGAGAAGTATTCTCTGACTCTCAGCAGGGGCCGAAGCAGCTCAATTCAATTTCACTTTATGACCAATTGAAAAGAAATATATGGCAAAAGAAAGAGATTTTTTCAGCCATGAACCCAGCAACACCATCTTTTTCTCATAACTCGTCGTTTCTTCATGTAAAAGCTCTATATACCGTACCTGTTTTGAGCTCGAGGTGCAACTTGTCAGTGCCAGAGTCGAAAGGTCGATTGAGCTCCACTTCTATCTGGAAAGTCTGCCCTCTGCGGATGATCAGCTCCTCTCCGTGGAACAGGTCTGTGTGGTGCTCCTGTCTGTTCTGACCCGTTTTGGTGCTCAGTAGGTCCACAGCGGCTACAGACAACTTCAATTCTGCAACCAAACGTCAAGGGCAATGAGCAAGAGGGGAATTACAAATGAAGTAGAGTATTGTGAGGCTGGAATTAAAGTTACATCAAATAATTGTACTGTACAAGAAAGGGTCTTACTAAAGGACAACAGCCATGGTATTGTAAATGAAAAATGATTCCAAATGATCCATAAAATGTTTCATAAACTTTCATAAAGACTGTGAAAGTAGCTGAGTGTTTTGGGCAAAAAATGTACTTCCCCTGCTGTACTCAACTCCCGTGACCTACCTTCCATTTCCTTCATTTCTTCTTTTTCGGACTTGGGTTTTTCCGGTTCTGGGGCAGGGGCAGGGGTGGGCGGTTTGACCAACTCCACTTTATCTGTGACGTCGTACGAGGTGCTGGCCTGCCTTTTGAAGCAGCACGGGCACATCTTCTTGAACCAGCGCCGGCAGCCTCCCTCCTCGGGCTTCTTCCCCTCGTCCTTGTGGATGGTCAGTTCCACGCGGGTCGGGGGCGCCGCGCCGGGGAACCGACCTATGTCCGCCGGGCTCCTCACCGTCAGACGCTCTCCTGGCATTCTGGGCACACACACAAGCAAACAATTAATCTTTACTAGCTACATTTATATTGTATTTGTATGCCATGGCGTGCTATGACTTGCAGCTACATTCAGCTTAAAATAAATACAGTATATCAAATACAATTACAGCATGTCCCTCTAGGCTACAGATACAGCTAGGACTTGAAATTTGAGGTTAAATTGCCTCTAGAGAATAGATATGAGAGTGAATGATTGTTGGTGTGACGCAAATAGCTGCTTTCTACCCATAGTACAACCCGCCTCAAGCCCAAAATTAGTTGGATAAGGGGCAGAGTACAGGTGAAGACTGAAGGATCTTGGCCTACGATGGACAACTCCTGTACGACTGAGAACCTACACAGATCATTGGATAAAGGTTCTCAAGACCCTCTGCAATTATAGTATTTGTTTACCAAGAGACAACTGTGTTTTTTTTTTATTGGGGGAGACCCTGTTTAAACTATTTCAGACATGGTTTAGTCCTAGTTTTGGTCTTTGTGGTCATGTGCTAGACCCAGAGAGCCAAATGTAAGGCGTGGCTCAGTGTGAGAACCACCTCCTTGACCGATAACACGAGGGAACTTTTAAAAACACCCCACCTCCCCATATCTCACCACCAGTCATAATGAAATAACCAATTTATTTTTTCTTTTACTTGCTCCCACAATTACCACATTCCTGGCTTGCTCTCAACTGGCTGAGCAGACATTCCCAAAGCATTCTGGGATATCTCTCTTTTTGCCCATGTGATATGAGATTAAGGATTGTAAAAACATTTGATCAAGGTTTAACAAAAAATTGATCCAAGTGTAATTCGGAAGATAATAAGCCTCCAATGCTGTGAAGTTTAGTCATAAATCAATGTTTACCATACATCAAACACTTGTATGTAGAGATGTTCACTAGGACTTTCCCTAAGAATCCGCTGTGAGGGCGGCACACACAATACAACACTCATTAAATGACCATTAAAGGTTCATGAAATGTTGTTAAGCTTGTGCATGCTGTAATAGGCCACAGAAGAGATGGAGTCAGCAAGAACATACAGATAAACTAACACAGATGTCCATTTATTGAGCAATTATCTGGGGTTTTGGAAAGTTTGGCAAAGGGTGTGATATAACATACATTAACAATGAAATACGTTTAGGTCAGTATGTTGTAAATGTGGAATTCAGGAGGAACACAAATTCCAGTTCCAGCAGGCTTTGAAAAAAGTTCTGTGTGTAAGTCTAAACAGCTGGAGAGGGGAGGGTCTGTAATTTGAAGAAAAAAGAAAAACATACAAAAGAAATTCCATAACCCTTAATTAATTCATGAGACTGGTCAGTATGAAATCCTATTTACTCAAGGTTTATCTTGTAAATAGTTAGTAAAGCATTGGTTATCACTATGACAGAGGTTGTACAGAGGCAATGATGCATGTCAGCTAGCAGCAAGCCCCACTCTGCACGTATCACACAGTGGCTGACATCACTCACCCAGACTTGGGGTGTGTACATGCAGTTGTGCTCAGGGTATGTAAACTTATGCATTTCATAGAATATGAATGATATCACAAAAACCTTTATTTCACTCATGGTTAGTGGTTGTGTGAAGCCATTTTTGTTGTCAAAAAAAATAAAAATCAT
>OMNZ01033669.1:0-20260 GCA_900303255.1 Lesueurigobius sanzi | reverse complement strand
AGTTACATCATATTGACTATGTAAATACAAAGACATGCCCTTTAATCTTCCATATATGGGCATGACCAGAGCATGAGGCAGTACTCCTGATCTCTCCTTTGATTACGACAGGTGTGACTCAGAGCAGCAACTAACGAGCTGCAGCCCTCAGCTGTGAAAGTCTACACTAACTATCTCTGCTTTAGGCCACCTCTCATCACTTTCATCCTCTCAAAAAATATATTTTAAAGTGAAATTATTTTTAGAAAAATGCTACTCATGCTGTGATAAACCTAGAATTTTTGGGTCCATTTTGACTGTGATAATATTCTAAAACTGCAGATTTTTTGTGCTTAAGAGTCCTCCTGACTGTTCTTAGGATTTGTTCTTCCAGAAGAGCTCTTTCAGCTAAGAACAAATTTTGTGAATGCCAAAAATGTTCTTAAGTCGACCTTAAGAACAAATTTGTGCGTAAGTTTGTTTCGTGAATGAGGCCCATTGTTAATACTCTTGAGGCCTAAACAACTTTGGCGGCTATTGAAAAGGGAGAATTGAGTGTTAGAAAACGCATAATGAAATAAATTGAAAATTAAAATAAATACTTTTCATGATGGGATATCAATGACGGCAGATGGAATTGGAAGACTGAGATGCTGTAATATTGCAGTCTAGAACAGTGGCCTGTTAGGAATCAGCACTTTAGATACACATTCACGTAAGAGGCGGGGCTGAGAGCGTGACAGAGGCATGCTGTTCGTCACGGTTATAGCTCTTACAGTTTGCGCCATTTATCATTTTTATGAGGCACTCAATTAATCGATTAGACTACTCCCCACTGGTCCGGACATATGGCTACTAAATAAAGCAATCATGGGGCCGGCCCTGGAACACTCCGCCTCATCAATACATTTATGGGAACTAAAATGGAAGTGTTGTGTTGTGGGAAACTCCTCGTACGAAAGATAAAAATCACAGCCGAGTGTGTCCCTAATTTGAAAATGTAAATTCAAAGATGTTTTATTAGAGTCATTTTTCAACGTGTCCCAGCGCACCGAGTGATGCACTGCCCTTCGCCTGGAAATATATTGAATCCATATTGCTATAATCACGTTAGCGGTGCGGCCAAATCCTATTAGCAGGTAAAGATATCTACACCTGTCTGTCCGTATGGATTATGGCCAAATGATTCGCCACAGTAACAAAGTTTTAATACAGGCGCCATACATTTAGACTTGTAATTTTGATGTTATACTCGGGGAGTGAAGTGGATTATCTCGAATGGAATTTCAAAATGTCATTCCCACTTGCTGATAGCACAAAACTATTCCTTTCAGGCCAGTCGGAGATAAGGCCGATTCAGCCAGGACTGTTAAACGGTGTCTTCGCCAAATCGCTTAGGAATTAATGGGCTGACATTAATACAGCAAGATAAATAAGAAGGTCGGGAATAGGAGCCCCGCCATTATATGGGCATCTCACAGTGATAGTGGCTGCCAATCAAGGCCCAAGAAGTCCTTGACACAGCGCCATTCACCTTGGGGTTCAGCCTATGCAATCGGTAATGTATACTCCCCCGGTTCCCCCCAAGCCCTTCCAATTAGCATTTGCACATAAATAATACTGAGGACTGTTTCTGAGGGAAATTATTTGTGTTGAAACCAGTTAATCATAGCTAATTTAGTCCAGATATATTGAGAGCTAGAGTTGAATTGTATAGATTGAATGCTACTGTTGGAATCTGGCATTTCAGGAAGAACCATATATTGTCTGTAGATTAACACAGGCTGGAAACAGTATTAAAAAAGCAGAAAGATCAGTCTTGTAAGCCTTTGTGAATGATATGTTTTGCTTTATCCTACAAATAATTACCACAAAATCCATCGCATCTTTAGGCGTCAACTACAAGGCCAGAGATCTTAGCTGTTGTCGTGACACAATCCCCATGCCCATGCCTTGGAGCGGCGGCCAAACTCTCCTAACAACTGTTTTGTCATTTTAAGACAAGAGTAGAAAACGAGGCAAAATAAACCGCAGTTGTCACGGCAACAGGGCGAAGCCAAACACGCTGCTGAATCTGAACTAAACAAAAAGTCGAACCGGGCACGAAAAAGCGCTTTTTGTTTTGTTTTTAGTCTAGCGTGACTCAGGCGGGAGATTTGATTGCAGGGGAGAGAGTAATCCGTTCAGGGGGGGGGGGGCATGGTTTCGATTGTTGTTTTGTTTTTCCGTGATATTAATGTAGTGTTTGTTTGTAAGCAGCTTGTGTGACCCGTTGAGCCGCCGCTTTGGAACGAGCAGCCGAATGGTTAAAAGGGCGCACTTGATCCTTTTATTGGAGATATGCGCTGTGATCACAAAGCAAGGATAACATCACGGTGTGGGCCTGCATGTACTGTGGCTTCCATCGCAAAGGCTAAATAGGTGCTCCCGTTTTTTAAAGCAGAAAGCCATGGTTTTACGGATAAAGAAAGTGTCTACGTCCTAAACTGAGTCATATTCAATTCGCTGCTCGATACCTTAAAAGCTTCGGGATCCTTCCTGTTTGCTTTAGCTTGTTCCTCTACATGTCCCGCTTTGTGACTGCGAACGCAAAGGCTTAATAGCAGCTTTTACGTGGATTTACCATTTCCTCCGCTTAAACGCTGCATTTTCATGTGTACACATTTGTTCAAGGCAACTCTCGAGGAAGTCTGGGATAAAGAAGCCTTTTAAAATTCTTTTATAAATATTCTAAGGCTCGCAAAACATCTGCGGCGCACTTCTGGAGCATTACGGGTATTTTGACTTTCCAAGGGTGAAAATTTTCGCAGATTAGAGACATTGTGCATTATGTGGTGACCTTGGCTCAGTGACTAATTGGGGCTTTTAACCTTTTTTGCGGCGCAGAGCAACAAAACGCACCCAAAATAAGACAAACCACATAATCTCCGCGCGGACCAAAATAGCAAAGAGCATTTAGGACCTCATCCTCACGGCAGAGCGGGCCACTACTGTATCCTCCTTTGCCATTCCAGTGATGTTGTGTGTGCGCGTCTATTTTCGATCTGAGATGGCAGGGATGCCTTTGGCAGACGGGAGACGCTGCGTATATGTCAATCTACAGCGGGCTACAGCGAGGCATCCGGAGCGGGGAGCGGCGACAAAAGAAGTGGGTGTAGTCCTGCCTCAGCGCAGTCACATGGCAGCCCTAAACCCTCTCTGGCTGCTGCCCTGACAGGTAACGCGCTGCTTGTTACGTCTAATCAACATCTACAGGATATTGGCGTTTGTCACAAGGGAAATGTTGGTGACATTTAGGACAAAGGGGCTATACCTGATTTTATTTGTCAATTTTAAATAATGAAACAGGGAGCACACTGCAAAAAGTGATGTCTTAGTTAAGTGTTAAATTTGCTTGAATTTTGGAGTAATTTTGACATGCCAAGTAGGGCTGTCACTAACGATTATTTAGGTAATCGATTAATCGGCCGATTAATCAGATGATTAATCGATAAATCGGTTGGCGCAAAAAGGTGCATTGAAAGTGTAATTGTTAAAAGCTTTTTGCACATGAAGCTAAAGTGACACCGTTTGAGGACGTCTTGATGGAGTAAAGTTAAAGCTAATCTTTGTAGGATGCTCTTTGTACAAGTTCCACATGTCATTCCTCATTTGAAAGCTAAGAACCTCTAAAATTCACTCTGGGATTGTAAAAGTGAGAGCGAGAGAGTCCTCTTTCTATTAGATTGTGATCCAAGATTTGGAACAATCAGAGCAAAAATATTTGCAAAAAAAACTTCTAGAACCAATGCCTTCTGAGTCATCATAGTTTTTTCACAAAAAAATACAAAATTTTGATGTAATTCTTACTCTGTCTGAGTCTGTATATCCCAGAAACGATTAATCGATTACTAAAATAGTTGACAACTATTTCAATAATCGATTAGTTGACGATTAATCGATTACTTGTTTCAGCCCTAACGCCAAGTAAAATTATCTGCCTAAGTATTTTTGCACTTAAAATTGAATAATAAATCTAAATTAACTTGAAATGATGTGCTTTCTCTGATAGTAGGTGCACAAATACTCGTTCCAATGAGACAAAATGACATCAAATAGGGTCAAATATTTTGAATTCAGGCAAATTTAACTCATCAAGAGATCGCTTTTTGCAGTGCAAGAAAATAAAATTGATCAAACATATTTTGAAATACCATTTCTTCCTATAGAGACAAGTTATGAGCAAATTTCGCAACTTGTGGAGCCACTGTCACAGAAATGCAAGACATTAAGCTTGCAATCTTGTAAAATTGACTAAAATACCACACAATTACTAAAGGAATTACTTAAGTAAATGAAGGCAAAACAACGTTCATTCCATTACAATAAAAAAAAAATCAGGTATAGAATAGAATAGCTTTATTGAAATTCTTCTTTGGCTCACGGACCCATGAAAACACAAAACAAACTAGGACAGATGCCTAGTGGAGATAAAATACATAGACAAACACATTAAGTTCACTTCTGTAGCTGCAGTGCTGAGTTCATTGCGGAGTTCAGAAACCCCACAGCACAGGGGACAAAAGATAGTGCCATTAAATAAAAAACAGAATAAATAAGTCATAGAATAATCATCTCATGAAAGCCACAATCCCACAGAACACGCTACTCCAAAATGAGAGTGACAAAGCAATGTCCTCATGGCTCAACAAAGGTTTAAACGGTGCACACTTAAAACTGCCTAATGTGGACAAGGTGCACATTCACAACAGCACGAGCGCAAAAGGGGACGCTTTCATACCGCGCTTATCCACACTGTTGTGACAAACACAGCCAATTTAGGTTGCTTTTTTAATGCCGAGACTGTATCATTAGATTCCCTTATGCCGGTTTCGGTGTCACTATATTCCTTGGCCTCTCCCCCTCTCCTCTCGCTGTGAAAGAGAGGGGACAGTTTTGGGGCTGCGCCTTCTTCTTCTCCACGCCGTTCATTAGCATAACATCAGCACAGTGTGGGGGATTGTGATGCAAACAAGCTCAGATTGGCCCATCACCCCCCCCCCCTCCTGCTTTAATAACTAAACATGCTGTAGGATCTCACTGTCAGCCAGGCGGCAGCTACTTGGGGAATGAGAGATGGAAGCCGTCTGGCAAATGTGCCAAAAGTTTTCATATTACTTGACAAAACTTCCACGTCCTCTTGGGATGTGGTTATTTGAACGTACATTATGAAAATAGTAATTTGCTGGGTTCTGCTGTTTGGGTCACGCTGGTGTAGGAGAGGAGCACTGGGAGTCATAACTTCACTGGGTAAATATCGGACACAGTGTGTGGCTGGTTATGACAGGAAGAAATCTGATCCAAAAGAAACTGTTACAAGTTGATGTGCAATTGTAATAACTTTAAGCAGCCAATATAACAACAATCAAAAAGTAAATGATCTCCTTTTTGTTTTTTGAATATATTTGAATCATTTAGTAATTTGTAGACTGTTTGATAGGGTATATGCAGGACTTGAACTCAAACCTTTTCAAGACGACCCTCTTAAAATATTCTCACAACTGTAACACAGTTATTTCCAAAAGTGGCCACATCAAGATATCAAACATGTTTAAAGGGACTGTACTAGAATTTAGGAAAAACATAGGCTTCTAAAATAGCACTGTGCTTGAAAATACCCTTTGCTACATATAATTATGCTGACTGACTGATGTGAAGGTGTAATGTCGGCTATTGTCTCTTTATTGCAAGTGTGTACAGGGGATGAGACGACTTACAAAATGAACAATTCTAGTCAATTTACAATTTTTTGAGAATATATGTTTTTATTTGACATTTATTTGCGTAGGGCATACAATACTGATGTTGGAATTTGACAAGACAATAAAAAAGAAAAAGATAAAGGCTGTGTTCTCCAAAATTGTGATCAAGACTGTTCAATACATTTGGGGTCTTAATTTTGGTTCATTTGAAAAAAGACCTTTATAGAATTTCTAAGACCCCGCAAGCTCTCTAAAAATATGTAATAATAATTTAAAAACTGCAATTATTCTGTGTATATTTTATTATTTAAATGGTAAACTTTGTAACATTTCACCCAATTCACACAATTCCAGATTTTTTTTTTGTATTGTTGAAAAATGGCTTAAAAATGAAAAAAACACACATGTGTCTTTGCTCCTTTAAGACCTGACTTGTAACTTCACTGGGAGCGGGGACGTCTCCAGCTCGTATCCATGGAGACGCTGACTTAAGGCAGCCAAATAAAAGTAAAAAGAAATATTTTTTTTACAGAAGAAGAAGAAAAAAAATAAAAAAAAGTAGTAGTATGATTCAAAATGTGTGGCAGTGTACCTTTAAAGTGATCAAAAATAAGAGAGAAAGAGGGACACAGCTCGAGCTCCTCCCCTTCCGTTCCTGATTGGTCGCCTGTTTTCAAATCACAAATGATTGCCAGCCAGCTCAGGGAAAGCTCTCGTCTCATTGGTCAAAGCGGCAGCCTACAGGGACTCTGATTGGCTGCCGAGATCAGGGAATATTACAATTCAAGGCCATGGGGTCGATTTTGCACATTTCATAACATTCGTATTACATTCACACTTCCAGACTATATCACTTTAAGCATTTCGTAATTGTCATACAGGAAAATGATTCCACCATCTGCTGTCTCTCGCAAGCACTCAGTTATAACCCAGGAGTTCCTCTGTGCGCAAAGGTGGCACAAACAATGGCACTTATTCAGCTGCCCCGTCTCCCCCAGCAAAAGCATTATTTCAGAGGGACGTGTCCAGCGTTCAGCCCCATGATTAAAAAAATATGGAAATGGTTCGGGGTGGCACGCGTTATCACCCCCTGGCACCCACAGCAGGGCAGCAGATAGGGCCAATCGCCGCTCCGCCACCTTGTATGTTTAATACGTGTTTGCTCTTTGGCGATAACAAAAGGATGGGAGAGAGACGAGCAAGCGGGCGGGCGGGGGGGGGGGGGGGGGGGGCAAACGGGGCTAGCCTGCCCGTTTCTCTCTTTCTCGTCCCTGGACCAAAGTCAAAAGAATCTAAAAAAGACACAAGGAGAGCAGCGGATAGAGACGGCGGCCGATAAAGCATCCACAGGTAAATTATCTCACTCATACGGTCGGTGGAAGGGGAGGGGAGGAGGGGGAGGGGGGGGGGGGCTGTTTTGAATACCAAAGGGATTCAAATTCCCAAAACAAACCCGGAAAAGGTTGACCAATTTTGCTCACTTCCAACCTGAAAGCGTATAGACTAACAGGTCGCGCTTTTGAACTACAGCAGGTATAAAGCAATCATTCTAATCTCCATATCTGCGCATAGGTAATCCACTAAAGTGTAATTGCAACCGCTCCGTTATAAAAAATAATGAGAAAAGTAAGAGAGTGGCCATGAATATGAAGTGAGAGGGGGGAAAATGTGGAGAAAAAAAGAAAGAAAAAAAACCTTGTGTCAGAGAAAGAAAAAGGCCACCGCTCCGACGAGGGGCTCGTGCTGTGGAGGGATTGTCTTCGGTGAGGAGGAGCGGTGAGCTGGAGCGGTGAGCGTCTAATGGTGTCCTGTAGGCTGCAGAGTATGCGAGAAGCATTGTCCCGGTGAGAACTTAACAAAGGGGATTTTGCAAGACGCAACGTTCAGCAATGAGACTGAAAATGCGAACGACACGCAAATCCGGAGATGGTCAAACAAGCCTCTGCCTACGCCTTTTGGACATCCTATCTGTCCTTTTATATGTTGTGCTTTTTTGGCCACCATCTGCCAAACATTGTGAAACACAGATGCTCAAGCAAGAAATAAAAAAGATGAAGATGAACAGTGGCAGTCCAAGATTCTGGAAAATGCGGGTTTTAAATCAATTCCTGCTGTTATAGTTTGAAAACTGTTGCAAAAGCATATTGTATCGCGATATGAGATGATGTACCCGCATTGCAAGAAGGGTGGAACTTGTGGAAGGGTGCAAGTTTAGTTTTAGTCATAATCATCCCATTTTAGTTCAATTTTGGGCCTGATTTTTTTGGCTTCTCACGATTTGTCTTTGAGTTGAACGGAACATAAACCGTTTTGTGAGATATCTTCGTGTCGTGGAAGGATTGCACGCTGCATGGGGCCCATCCCCGTTCATGTGGCGGTGTTTAAGTCTGTCACCTTGTTTCTTTTTACGATCCATCCGCCGCTGTAATTAGTGCTTGTCTGGGGCCATTACGGCATGCTCTACTTGTATGAATTGGATTGTGAACGCTTCATTACGCACGTGGCCTGGGCACGGAATATTTACTCCTGCAAAACTTCTGCTAAACCCGGCACAAGACAACTCACAAAAAATATATTATTATTAGCATTAACACCAATAAAAACCAACATCAATTATTATTTCTGTTAGGGCTGTGCAATATATCGCAAAAAAAATATCATATCGCAATATTAGGTGATATACGTACCGCAAGAAGCCACAAAATATCACACTTTTTGAGATTGTTACATTTTTTGCCAAAACTCTCGAAAACCAAACATCCATGGGACTTATAAATGTGTTGGCCTTGGTTTGGTTCTGATTTAGTGTCTTTGGAGTCTCTTTTGTCGCAAACGGTTGATCTAAGTATCGCAATAATATCGTTATCGTGATATTGCATGCCCAAAGGTTTTTTCAATATCGTGCCGCCCTAATTTTTGTTATTATCTTTTTAGTACCGAGTCCAAAACTGCTGATAGGTTTTTTCTGTTTTCTCTGACAGAAGCAGCAGAAAAGCTGTGTGTTTATATGAATGTGTAATGGGGGTGCGATAAAAGTCTTCTTCTTTCCCACTCCTTTTCAGGCAATCTAATCAATTTTATCCCTGTGCCTATTGAAATAAATAAATAAAAAATATCATTTTTGTGGTCTGAACAGTGTCCCTTTGCTCAGAGTGTTCATTCCAAAGCAACTTATTGACGGAGAATGCCATGTTATCTCCATATTAAAGAAGTGTCCTTCCCGGAGCGGGTTTGGACCTGCAGTTTGCGACGGCCCCCGGGCACCTGGACCCGTTTGCGATCGTAATGGCTGTTGGAGCCGTGTCCTGCCACTTCTCTCCAGGACAAATCATCAGCTCAGGCCCGATGAGTGCTCCAAATGCCCCTTTTACGGCTAAACATTGTCCTTTTTGACAGCCGTCCTTGGACCACTTCCATCAGAACCATCAGAACAGCCGGCAGAGTGGTCGCACTGGGGCATCAGCTGAGGCGGATACAACTGCAGCGCTCCTGTATACCTACGCACTCCTGACTGATCTGACTATAGTTACGCCGTGTGAGGATTTATCACTGAAAACAAAACCACCTTCCACACAACATCAACTAAAGCAATCTTCAATTTAGTGGAAGCCTTTTTTGTTACGAATGAAAAAGTATTTAGAAACTTCAAAACTATTTTCATAAACTATTTTCTGTTTATGTTTTGCAATTCTAATGCAATTACAGTTACTATTTTGGGGAACTTTTCTGAGCTCCAAACAAAACTGTGAATGTGGTGGTTTATTTGCTCTAATTAACCAATGACAAAATTAGAGAACGTCTGATCTGCAAGTTTGTTCCATAATTGTGGATATTTGAGACTGAGGAGATACTGTATATGCCCACCAGATCAGTCAAGTCATGTCCATGTGATACAACACATACATCAGATAATGTGTCGAGCAACTATACTTGATTTTTGTCCTAGTGGTGGAAAGAAATGTGTTTTTCCCTCCTTTAGTAGATTGCACAAACTTAAACTTGTGGAAATAACACTGTGCATCTAAATATAAAGCATGTATGGTCAATGTCATGGTTTTCAGGCTGGTTTTCTAGGATTCCTATGACTATGATCCAAAAAAGTGACCCCGCCAGTTGTGAAATGTGCTTATAAACTCATCTCTAAGAAGAAACAGGATTTAAGAAATGTGTGAGGAAAGTTAGGTGTGTTCAGACCACAACTATCAATTTATTTCACTTTCTCACTTTTCCATTATTTGTAATTTTTAAAATGATGAAAAATCAGGTGTAGTGCCTTTAAGAGCGACTGAAAAAAACAGAATGACACCACCGCCTTTTGAAGAAATGAAATACACTTCGCACACCAATGTATCTCTCCTGGCCTCACAAACATGATCATTTTCAGCAGTTAGATTTTTGTCATATACGAGTGAGTAATTTGACATGTTGCTGGCTAGCACTGTGACTTGTGAGCAGTATTTAAAATGCTCGTTCCTTAACTCGCCTCATTGGAGTGGAGGAGGAGTTGGATCCAACAGGCGGCGGTGTGTGCCAGGCCTGGCACAGCTGTACAATCAGAGCTGTAAGGAGAAGTCAGTGGCTACTGTCGCTCAATCTCCCCCTGCATCGATTCACACCATCTGAATTCATAGCACACACGCGCACACGCCGCTGTCCGTGGCTTTTCACAGGCTGGATCTGGCAGCGAGGCGGACGTCGCGAGTCCTTTTAGTATTGTGCACAGGGATGTCACGATTCTACATTTCGGAGTCACGATTACTGTGATACAAACATTTACGATTATTGAAACTAAGGAAGAAAATACTTACAAAATCTTGCTAAATGTACTGTCCAGACTTTCACAAAAAAGAAGCAAGGCATTATATGTATATTTTTATATTTATCGAATTGTTGTTGTACCGTGACTTAACTCGCAGCGCTGGATGTGAGTATTTCTGATGTACCTTTGGTGGAGCACTGGATGTTCTGTTCTCTGTTTGGACAAATACACTCCATTTAGACACGAGGAAAAACATTATTGTGGCTCCCAAAATGTCACAATTCACCTAACAATTCACCGACCATATGCTTTTGTAACCACGGCAATCATAAAACCAGTTAATCTTGGCATCCCTAATTGTTCATTACCTTATATGTGTATGCCATTTCCACTGTGATATACAGTATACACCAGTGAACTATTGCTTTCATTAAGGTTTACCCAGCCCCAATGCACTATCAACCTTCAATAACACATCAACTGTATAAGTGCCATACCAGAATCAGAATCAGAATAGAATTGATTGCCTTTGTCAATGAAGGTTTCACAGACTAGCGATTTCCTTTGGTGTTCTCGTGCAACATGAAACAACGCAGGCCTACACAGTTCGACCTTTTTTTAAACGTCATCTATTCCTCTTGTGCAGTTGACCCAGGCACCAGGCACCAGGCAGCGTCGTCGCCTGTGGCTGGTCGCGGGCACAAGAGGGACGCGCTTCTGCGGAGAGAGAGAGAGCGGAAGACGGCAGCAGCAGGTGCAGCAGTGACATTCGGCGTGCTATTGCGAGCCCCACACTGTAGTCAAGACGAGATTCACAGATGTAGCCTCCCAGTGCCGGGCTTCAGTGGTCACCTGGAACAATGCATCTCTGTCAAGAACAACCCTTACAGGGCCATTTCAGTCCAAGCGATTTCAGGACCAAACAAGGCAGAGGGAAACTCAATCGAACGCTCAAGGGCAATTCGGCTCCACAATCAAAGCTCAGCCAAGAAACCGTATGGCAACGATTTTCATCCGTCGATCTCCAAACGCGAAACGCCAAAAAGTACAGTGTTTTTTTTTTTTTTAGTCCTGCTGCAAATTCAGTTGAAATCGAATACACTTCCCGACTCAGATTGTTGCTGCAATTACTGCGGCAAGTGTCAAAACACAATTCATAATTACCAAGCTTTTGTTGTTCTTGTTACACATGCTTCCCAAAGAGCCACTAAACATCATCTCCACCATATACCTGTGCGCCCCGAGAACACACATGCAGCGTGGTCCGGCATGCAACGCTATGAGCCAAAAGTCATTCTGCTAAAATCCGAAAAAAACAAACCTGTTATTCTTCCATTTCTCGCAGCTCATCAAAGTGTCCACACTCCGCAGCGCTTTAGCCGAATTTCTCTGGAGTGCTAGAGATCTGATAATACCACTATTGTTTTCCTGTAAAGCACCGAGTCTCTTGTACAATTACTGGAAGAAGCTTCAACGAGGGCAGTTAAATCATTTGCAGAGACATTATCTACGCACAGACAGGAGAGCGAGGGGGGAGGAGGGGGGCGAGCGGGAGAGGGACGACATAAGGTCCAAAAACTTTAGGAAACATTTTTCGGAAGACCACACATGGAGGTTAGAGCTCAGATAAAAGCAGCGTGATTCACCAGTCACTGCAGGAAATTAATAGAGTAATAGACTCCTCTGTTTCTGTGCCAAAACCCACATAGTAAGATCAAATTGTTTTCATTACAGGTGATGATGGATATCTATGTAAATTATAACAATCTACAGCGACTTTACACACCACCACAAACTTACATCCACTAGCTCTCCGTCAAACAAAACCCCAAAGTCACAGTCTGTCAGCGTGAGCAATCATTAAGAGATAATTTGATTGTTTTTTCAAACCGCGCCTGTGTTTGATGTCTCTGGAATGCCAGCGATTCAACAGACAATTATTTTGTTGATTAGCTTGGTTTTTTAGCGACTTTCCGTGCTCGTGATATTCCTCTGAAAGTCCCAGACCAGACGCTCAACTCCATCTGACTTGGCAGCAGTGTAAGAACAAAGCTTTCACACTCCCAACTAAATACTGTACAATAGAATGTCAGTTACTGGGCTGCACTAAGCCAAATTAACTGAGTGGATAAATAGCCCAGAATGTACTGAATGCTTCATATGGAATGCATATGACAGATTATCAAGTTGAACAGAAGAACACAGCAGTTTCTTATCTCTTAACACACACCAATAAAAAATAATAACCGCTTGAGGTTACGGTGTCCTTTAAGGTCATCATAATTCTACATAAATTTAACGCATACAATTCCAAAAATTATGGATATTTTATATTGTGCCTGAATTAAGTACTATTTATGTATTTAATCTATTACAATGTATTACTATTGCTCAATAGTTCAAAACGAGAGCCATAATAAAGCCTAACTCTTCTCTTGTTGACCATATACAAGGAGACAACACATTTTGGCGTGTTTGCCCACACCATGCCTAAATAACAGGCTGCCTTGTTAGAGAAGGGGCTTTTAAGTGTGAATGTGCAGCGCGCTGCTATAATCCAGCCGAGACGTTAGTGCTTCCCCTGGCAGACGTACGCAGATCCCCCTTCTTCTGCTGCTGCCTGTGTGCACGAGGCAGGCCTCACTCTCGCCTGCTATGGCACAGCGGCAATAACTGCTGTTTGCTCACAGCCTCGTCTTTCTCCTGTCACACACCAACTGAATATTATCTACAATAATGTTGCAGCTGTGCACAGATAAGAACAAGGCCTGTTCATGTATAGGGCAACCAAAGGCTCATTCAATGAGTGTGTGCTTATAGTTTCAATTATTTTGGATGTGCGACACACGCCGCAAGTATAAATATATGGCCAAGTTCTTTTAGATTTTTTTTTTCCCAGCTGTGATTAAAAGAGAGCACAATGCATTTGTAACCATTGTTAATAAAAGTAAAAATGAAATCAACAAATGTGCTTTCTCATTTGCAGAACACTCACAGTAAGTAGAACACACTCAGAGAGGACTCATGTGTGACATAAATACAAAAATGCAACTCCAAAGCAGGAATGTTTCACATAGTTATTTTATAACCAGTCCCAGCACTTTTTACCACCAAGTTCTGCACTTTGCACTAGCCTTTCTCATCACCTTTTTTCAGAAGCAAATGAATTGAATGAGGCAATGGAAAGAGATGCCAGATAAGCTCAGTGGAGCTGCCACTTAACCGCTGGAGAGAGCTACACGAAAGCCATCGCCTAATATCCATGTTGTTCCTTGTCACAAGAGTTTGAATTGACCCTTACTTCCCTCCGCCTGTGTCCTTGCCGTGTAATTTGCTCCTCGAAAATTATTTAGGCAAGCAGAAAGTTTCACCTGCCATTTCAGGGGCACCGAATCCCCTGCTGCAGCAGGGGCCTTTGGCAAGTGGAAACAAATGTTCTACAAAATGGCAGGGAAGAGAACATGCAGCAAACTGTTTTTTCTGTCCTCTTTTTTCCACATAATTACAAATCGTAAAATAAAATTAGGCATGGACCAGTCGGTATTGTGCCCACCACTACTGGCACGTTGCATAAAATTAACCCTCGCTTTAGTTTATAGCCCTGTAGTTCCTCAGTGCACAGTATGACTCCATGTAGCCGGTTTAGTGATAGAAAACATTACATCTGAAAACAACAAGCAACAATTCACTTGCCAAATAAGCAAAGAAAAGTAAATTTAAATGCCCTACCAACACTGTGCAATACCACTTGCCAGCACTAATACACGCCTCCATGTAACAATGAATAAGCTAGCACAGTACTGTATGAATTACATATTGATCCCACAAAGACACGCGGAAGAAAAAGCTCTTGAAACGCAGCATAGCCCCCCTTTTGGTGTAGTGCTGGCACAAACAACCCAATCCTTTCAGCCACAATGCAACCTCTACACCAGTCATATGGAATCGCTGTTCAAGACAAAGACAACAGGCTGCTCTCGGCGCCCGAGTCACAACGCCATGCAGTGTAACGTGAAAATGCACGGCCATTGCACCTTCACACAAAAAGAAAATATAGAAGCAGTTTGCTGTTTTTGTAAATAGGCTAATTAACAGTCCTGCTGGGTTGTCTAGTCTGTGCACGGGCTCGCTGCTGGAGAAGGAAGAGGGAAACTATGGAGCTATGGTGGGTAATATCACAAATTTTGATATGTTCACACCTTCTCAGTCATTCACACTCTTTATCTTAAGAGTCCCATGTGTTGCCAGAGTGTGATATCAAGAGTTGAGAATGGAGTGATACATACGCAGCACCCTGCTCTATCTCCACCATTCCAAACACTGTATGGAATTGTGCTATATTGATCTGCTTGGAGAGACGAAAGTAGGGAGAAGAAATTTTGTACCCTGGCAGATGAAGAAGCTGCAGTTCGTTTTGAAACCGGACACACTTCCAGAAAAAAAAATGAGCCTACACACTAACAATTATTAAAACACACAGGCACACACACACACACACAAAAGTAAGTACAACGCAACAATCGGAGTGGCTTTTTAAGAAACTTCAATAGACGACTTCACAAAACAATGCCCTTTGATAGTCCGCATTCAAAAGTGGGCAAACAAACAATGCAGGCACACCTGTTTTAACTATTGAACTACTGGTTATTTCAGGAGCATGTTCTCATTGTCAAGTCTTTTATGCAGATTAGAGAAAATGTTGCCTTTCCCTGTATCTCACCAACAAGACGGTCACAGAGAAGACAAACCCTCAAGCACACACAACCTTTATCCAAGGCTTAAACCAAGTCACAAAATACACTGACTCCTATTGAACAAGTCTTATGGCCACTTTCATATGCTAATTTTAATCTTAGCAACAGGAATTTAGCACTCATACCCAAATAAAATGCAGATTACCCCAAAACTGAAAATGGTAGGACCACATTTGGCTCCTGGATCCTCATTCCTCACACCAAACACTGAAACTACATGCTATAAAATTCAAGAGGGGCTCTTAAATGGAATCCAATCGGATTTTAAGGTGAATGCACGCTTTGTTGTGTATAGTGAGGGGGGATAAAGGCTTCTCGTGGCTTTGGGTTAAATAGTCCTTTTACTGAATGAGATATGTGCGTTCAGATGTGCGTAAAACTCCACGCTACACACTAGTAAAAAATAATCTTTCTAGTATGTAACAAAGACCACACTGGGAGTCGGCGTAATAATAAAGACCTCGAGACTGTCTGCGCTAAAATAAGACACAAAGTATGTTCTAAATTTACTCCGCTGCGCTGATCGATCACTAAAGACCGCTGCCTCGCCATGCGTCCTGCCGCTGGAGTCAGAGGGAGACGAGGACGCACGCCGTACCGTAAGCGGCGTGTGCGTAAAGCCTCTACTTTCGGCAGTGCTGCTCGCTTTTTAACACGTTCTCGACAAGATGCTTGTCGGAATTGCAAGACTTAAATAATAAATGTGCCGTGAAAGGATCTAATTTTGCCAGCACTTTGCATCAAGACATGACTGCAGGCTCTATTCCATTTTTAAAGATTTCTACAACGCGGCATAAAAGGGTGCCCATAGCGGTTATCGTTGCAATTTCGCCTAATACCGGGGTTTTTTTTTGGGTATATTTTTGGTAAGCTGGGTGTACGCGTCTGTAATAAAGGACTCAGGAGTTGTAAATGGAGAGGCTACATGCTAAATTCCATTGGAAGGGCGAGCAGTGTTTGTAACTCCATGCGCCCCGTAAAGTTCCCCAAAAGGACCAGTTAAATAGCCCCTTTACATGTTCTGGTTCACGTCACGTCAATACGCTACAGCTTTCTCCCTCGTTGGCCACATACACACGCTTTTTAATAGTTTCCATTCATCCAAAGTCGGCAGCCGCGCATATCAATCCACATCTGGTCATGTTTTCATTAACCATTTTTCAATTTGCCACGCTGCCTGTCGGGTCATTTTAAAAAAAGACTGCAAAAACAGGTAACCTCTGTCCCAGTCTGGTTTTAATTGCATTTAGTGAGAATGTGGTCGTTCACGATGCAATGTGGGCTAGTGTTGTTAATTTCCAAATGATCGAGGCTGCGTTATTAGAGCCTATACCCAAAAAGTTACAGGTCACTCACGGGAGGTAGCTTGTGGGTGTAATTCGACTTACCGTTTGTAGGAAAGCTGAGAAATCAACGCGGGTTCAGAAGCGAGAGGAGAATAGTGTAAATTTCAGATCGAAACACAGTCAGTTGGGAAGTCCAGTGCAGCGGGGAGCGCGTGAATCTCAGACATGATCCCTGCTCGGATGTGGGACACCGGTTTGCGGATTTTGGGGGGCACTTATGAGTCTTGTCGTCCTAGTAGTCCGCACATTTCCCCGCGCAGGACCCACACGTCCATGGCAAGTCTTGTAAGTCCGTCTCAATTGAAGACCTTAGCGGCTTCCCATCCACTCACTCTCCCGTACAAGTGCTATGTGCCTTCACTCCCAGAGCAGCGGCAGCAGCAGAGTGGTGACCAAAAACAGTGACTGGATGTGGACAAGTAAGTGGAATTATTCTGGTCAGTGAAAAACGGTCTCTGCTTCTTTTCCCGTGCCCCACAGCCTTCTCCTCTCCCTAATTGTGCGTGCGTAAAGTTTGCTTCATTGTGGCGTGTTGCTCAGAGAAGATCCCGCTCACAGACAGTTGAGACACTTGGTGGAAGCAGTGGCGTTGAGGGGCTTCCAGTAAACAGCGCCAGTGCAGCGAGCGGAGAGCAGGCTGCCGTCTGCACGAGCTGTCTGAGCGTAGGGACGCACAAAAACCCGGCATGGAGTAGTAGGCATCACCTGGACTGAGCCGGCGCGCGCGCGCGTGGAAGTGCGTCTGTGCTCCGCATCAGTATATTATCACATGCAGTTAAAGTCACTCCAGCCTTTGCCAAAGTAATGGCGTTGTCTGGATATTGGGCTATCATTTTACAAGGCTGCGTGTATTCATACTTTGGCTTTGTCACAGGAAGTCCAGCCCATTCAGCCAATGACAGAGGACTTATTCTACTGTAATACTACCAAGCATCAAACGGAATCTACAGACAGACATTCTTTTTAACTCTCTCTCTGACTGGCCCCACAGGATAACACTTCACTACCAGCAGCAGTAGCAGCTTGACCAATGCCGGGTGTTTTTTCAGAGTCTGTATCTCCATTGTGAGTGCGCTTGTAGATTTCCTCTCTTTTTCTCTTGCCCTCATCTCCTACATGATTCATGACACCATTCCACATTCAAGGACACTTTTTGGGCTGCTTTTCCACGTTGACCCCTGCTCTCACTACAGTCCAGGCGCACATTACTCCCCTGCATGCACACTCTGTATGCAGGCTTTGATACGGCTCCTTTGTATTGCTATGGGCTTGTCAAAAGATGCAATGCGCATGTGTGTGTGTGTGTGTGTGTGTGTGTGTGTGTGTGTGTGTGTGTGTGTGTGTGTGTGTGTGTGTGTGTGTGTGTGTGTGTGTGTGTGTGTGTGTGTAACAGAGTGGAATGCAAGTCTTTTCATATTCAATGAATCTGGAAATACAGCTGCCTTTTTGTATTTCCATGAGGTGCTCTGTCTTTGCATCGGAAAATTGTACCACACTTTATGTTTACATCCTTTTGAAGAGTTGGGGAACATGTTATGATTTGCTTGGAGTGTTTTGTCCAGAAACATTATAAGAAAGGACGTGAGTGCGCACCTGGCTCCAATAAGGACTGCCTTTTCAGTGAGAAAAAAAGTGAAGTTGAGTCATGCTTACCAGGTGAAGGTGAACAACGGAGAGGGGGCAAACTTATGTTTTCATAAGCATAATTTTACATAATAATACCACCATCTTTTTCCTCGTATGGGACAAAAAAGAGAAAACAGATGTAATAAAAAGGTCACTTGGTGGCAGGCATCCATATCTAGGGAAATGTTTATTTATAAGCCCCAAAGAGAAACACATGCAGCCCCAGAGTGCACGGATAGATTGGAGGCTGCTTCCTCTTCACATTGTCAACAGAGGGCATCAGACTTTTATTGCATTTCTCAATGGCTATGATTGAACAGTTAGGTACAGTCAAGTATGTGTGAATGGAGATGTTACATAGACAGGGTTTGGGAAGGCAAATAGTAAGTGTGACCTTGGCATCTGTTCGACTTAGAGGAGTGGTGCACTGAAGGAAAAGAACATACAGTATTTACACATTTTACGGGAAACAAGTTTAAATAATGCAAAAGAAGACCTGTCTAACATGCAATACATATTTATTTTACACATTTTAAATTAAATATTCAAAGGAAGGGTATCATTCCAATTGAGCAACAAACTTACATCTCATTCATTATTTTTACGATTGATTTTATTCTTTTTCTCTTTTTGGGGGTGTTATGGTCATAGCTTTTCACACCTCACTAACATCCTGATTCTGCTTTGTCTCTCACACTTGGCACTAACTGGAAATTGGAAAGATAAGTGTTCTTTTTTTTCAATGTGTCCCCTTTTCCCAAAATGCCCCCCATACATTTGTCCAGGACTTAAACAGACGCCAGAAGAATGGACAAAACACTTTCTCCAATTCTCCAAAATAGAGGTACTTTCCTAAAATGTGCCCAGTGATTGACATGTCCCGCTCACATGACGAGTCACAGGACCCGCGGTGACCCTGCAGTCTGCCGCCCGCACTAAGCTCTGAGCTGGTTTGGGTTCAGCGAACATTAACAAATGATATATTCCATCATTTTCGTAGGTGAGAAAAATCACAGAAGTTACTCAGATCCTACAAGGCGCAAAAGCTATAGGGGCATTGCAACCTCTTTTAGAAACCTTTGCCCTTTGAGTTGTAGTTGTATGACAATGTGCTGGATCTCTCTGCACCTTCAGCCTTTTCCTTCAAGATGAATTGGTTTGGTGTTTTTAAAGCTATAGAGGTCGTTCCTGGTGCGACTTGTAGCGCTGTATAGCACTGGAAGAAGAGCATGGTGGACAGTACTGGTGTGACCTTCATGACCGAATCGGCTCTTTTAGGCGAACGGTTCGAACCGGATCTCAATTGTGATCTCTTTTTCAGTCAGTTTGACATAGATTTACCCCGAAACGGACTGGAAAATCAGCACCACACCAGAGGATGCAGTGAAATATTTCATTATTATTATAAATGTCTTGACTGTTGTAGCCTTTTTCATTAACTGTGGCACTAATGTTATTCACAATCAGCCCCATCATCATTTTTGGATGATTTTAATGAGGAATGTGCCTGTCAGCGTAATATACTGGCATAATATGAGTTATCTGGCTCTTATCTGGTCATTTAGAATATCAATATGAAAAGTATCCAGTCTTTTGAACGGCTCTTTGACATGAACGGAGCCCAAAGACTAAGAGCCACATCACTAAAGAGCACGGCACCTCAATGCAATAGCATCAGGGGTGGAAGAAGTACTCAATATTCTTACTTAAGTAAAAGTGCAGATACAGGACGAAGAATTTACTTAAGTAAAAGTACAAGTATCAGATTTAAAAAAAAAAAAAAAGTAAAAGTATAAAAGTATCCATTATAAAAAGTATAAGTAAAGAGTTTAATGAGTTGGATTTTTTTTAATTCTTTCATCCAACCAGGTTAAAAACAGGTCAAAAACAGGTCTAAACCAGGACTACAACAGGTCTAAACAAGGTCTAAATGGGTAAACCACAAAATCAGGACTAAACCAGGTCTAAACCTAGACTAAACCAGGTCTAAACTGTGTCTTAACCAGGTCTAAATGAGGTCTAAACCATGATGAAAGCACAACCAAACCAGGCTAA
>OMNZ01033661.1:23274-36050 GCA_900303255.1 Lesueurigobius sanzi | reverse complement strand
GCTGTCGCTGGGCAAAACAGACTTTTAACTCCCTCCACAGATTTTTTATGGAGTTAAGATCTGGAGACTGACTAGGCCACTCCAGGACCTTGAAATGCTTCTTACGAAGCCACTCCTTCGTTGCCCGGGTGGTGTGTTTGGGATCATTGTCATGCTGAAAGACCCAGCCATGTTTCATCTTTAATGCCCTTGCTGATGGAAGGAGGTTTTCACTCAAAGTCTCACGATACATGGCCCCATTCATTCTTTCCTTTACACGGATCAGTCGTCCTGGTCCCTTCGCAGAAAAACAGCCCCAAAGCATGATGTTTCCAGTGTGTTCTTTGGATGCAACTCTCCTCCAAACACGACGAGTTGAGTTTTTACCAAAAAGTTTTATTTTGGTTTCATCTGACCATATGACATTCTCCCAATCCTCTTCTGGATCATCCAAATGCTCTCTAGCAAACTTCAGACGGGCCTGGACATGTACTGGCTTAAGCAGGGGGACACGTCTGGCACTGCAGGATTTGAGTCCCTGGCAACATACTGTGTTACTGATGGTAGCCTTTGGTACTCTGGTCCCAGCTCTCTGCAGGTCATTCATTCTGGGATTTTTGCTCACTGTTCTTGTGATCACTTTGACTCCACGGGGTGAGATCTTGCGTGGAGCCCCAAATCGAGGAAGATTATCAGTGGTCTTGTATGTCTTCCGTTTTCTAATAATTGCTCCCACAGTTGATTTCTTCACACCAAGCTGCTTACGTGTTGCAGATTCAGTCTTCCCAGCCTGGTTCAGGTCTATAATTTTGTTTACTTTGACAGCTCTTTAGTCTTGGCCATAGTGGAGTTTGAAGTGTGACTGTTTGAGGTTGTGGAGTCTTTTATACCGTTAACAAGTTCAAACAGGTGCCATTAATACAGGTACGTTAGAGGTTACAGGTCTGTGAGAGCCAGAAATCTTGCTTGTCTGTAGGTGACCAAATACTTATTTTCCACCATAATTTGCAAATAAATTCTTTAAAAATCAGACATGTGATTTTCTGGATTTTTTTTTCTCATTTTGTCTCTGTAGTTGAGTTGTACCTATGATGAAAACGACAGGCCTCTCTCATCTTTTTAAGTGGGAGAACTTGCACAATTGGTGGTTGACTAAATACTTTTTTGCCCCACTGTATCTGTGATTTTGTGCGTTCATTCACAGTCATAGGTTGAATAAGTGGTGCATACCTACGTTCCCCGATAAGATACCCTAATCTTTACCCTCCTAATCTTAACCCCTAATTCTAACTCCTAGGGAAAAACTGCTACGCTACACCAAGCTATGGGACAGGGGAATGTGCAGCGGTGCCATTGTTCCCTGATTCCCTGGAACATAGGGCTGACCCCTAAAAGAAGGAACAGATCAACTGGTAACGCAATAACCATTGTTAGAGAAATTCAAACTGAACAAATACCAAATACGTGCTTCCTAATACTACTATGCTGTTACAAGTCCTTCAGCATGTCTGGGTACGTCCTTATGCTAGCATGTGCAGGTGTAAGGTGAAACTTAATTCAGGGTGCAGCAGACACAGCCCTGAGATGTCAGAGCACGCAGAGCAGAGACAGAGATGATGGTGAGTTAATTGAAGCGTGCTGTTGACTGTCCGTCCTCAGAGGCGAGGTGTTGGGTTCTTCTGTATCGAGTTCAGGTAAATTACCTCTTACACATGGAGACGCATGCACACAGCACAGTAAAAACAAACCACTTCAAATGCAGCAAAGCAAGAAATGAACGTGTTAACAAGGCCAGGGGGTCAGCCATCCAGTGCTCGCCAATGTCAGAACACAAATGTGAGAGCAGAGCTGCGTCCACAACAAACACGTCACACTCTTAAGTTTGGTCAAGAATAAGTTGTGTTAATAATAAGTGTTTTGATAAATACACTTTAGTCCAAAAATCTCTCACTCATGACATGTGTCTATACAACTACTTTATTGAAGTATTTTGGTTTAGTGAACCAATGTCTAGCACAAATGCTGGAGTAATTGAGACAGTTACATCAGAAAACATGTCAAACCTGTCACAAAGCACAGGATTATTAAGTCGGACAGCAGTTCCCACTAGGCACAGTAGGTCTTCATATCTGAGAAGACAAACATGTTTGGGAAACATTCTCTGTACATTTCCAGTCAGTCTCCTTGCCCCACTCCCACTAATGAACACATGGTGTGAGTCAGGAATGGGCTGATGACCATTTATTGTTCTGCGACAGGTTCTTTTGCAGGTAGGTTTGCGCAATATTTTAGAAAATGGCCTCTAATATGTTTTTAACTATGTTGTTAGTTGACACAAATTTACCCCACAATGAGGTGTTTGTAAAAAAGCATGCGGTATTTTCAGTTTTGCTGTTGTTACTGGTGAACAACTCATTCAGATCTGGTCAGAACACTACATGAAATAAACCATGTAATGTGGGAATTATACCTGATTAGGCAGTAGGTAGCCTATGAGTCAGTCATAATATACTTTAATACGCTGGTTTCCAAAGTGGTGTCCTCAGGGGAGCCTCCAAAGATTGTCCACAAATCAATCACATACAAATATATTGATTTAATGTTGAACTTTATATGAATTTGGTTATAATCTAATATACCCCATTGTCACTCTTTCCTTGTATTCCATATTCTTTTAAATAGAGTGAAGTGGGGCCCCAAGAGATCTTTGGATGTACAAGGGAGCTGCAACACTCTCAAGTTTGGGAATGGCTGTTCTAATAGATGGTTCATTTTACTGTCACTGAAACAAACAGAGACGTTCATCTGCAGTAGCCTATAGTCTTTAATTACGATTCTGAGAAGGTACATTTTGGAAAGTGGGCTTTCACAATAATATTTAGCGACAAGTTGGAGACATTTTGACTGTGACCACTACTACTATTTGTTGGGAAAAGCTATACAATTAGAAAAATAAAATGTATAGACTGTCTCCGAAAGCAGTGGATTGATTTCACTGCATTATTCAACTCCCCTATTCTTTGCAAACTGACCTTTCCAGTCGCGGCCTGTCGAGTGAACGGTGAGAAATCTGGAGGAGTAGTGTATAGTTGTGGCTTAAGAATTGGTTTAGGCATGCAACAGCTCAGATGTCCATCTCTCTGGAAACTTGTGTTTTGCTACTGACCACTGGGCCCCACGCCGCTCTGCGGTGCATCTCCTTGAGTGATGTTCTCCTGCATGACAGGCTGTGCTAAATAATGAATGATCTTCTGCAGCAAAGTAGCCCCGTCTGTGTCCCCTTCTATTGACCCCGCGTCTATGTGAATGACCAGTGTCGCTAAAGGGCTAATGCTAATGTGTGAGCAATTCAGGCAGGATCAGATAAACAGATTATTTGTGTACTGTGCGCCTGTTTAGGTGTGCACAGCGTTAGCCGCCTGGTGGGAGCGATAAGCTAATGTGTATTTCCGGTCGGGGCTGGGGTGGTCTCCGGGGGCAACAGTTGGCTTTGTGTTGGGACGAAATGATTTTATAATGCCTTAAATCTGGCTATTATGTAAATTGTATATTTGTGTTATGCAGACATTCGTTTTTTCCACTGTACTTGAACTTGGAGGGTAAAGGGGAATGTGTGTCAAGTCTCTCATCTATCGGCTTTCTACAAAAGCGGCGGTTGCTGTCAAGGGCTGATTAAATAAACTGTATTTCATGTACAATATTTTACCAAAAACTTAGAATGTTTATGTGTTTGTTGATTAATGTGGTTTTATATGTTCTAGTGGCATGTATTAAGGGTAAATGTAATTGAAGGAACCATACTGATCACCAAAGAACCTAAAATGCCTTGACTACATATTTTAAACTAAACAGGAGAAGAGCTCGATACCTATTTTCTATGGTTGCACTGGTTTGGGATATTTATTTATATATTTGTTTATATATTTGAGCACAGTTTGAGAATGAAGTTGGAGTCCACCTGAGTCTACAGGTGACAAAGAAGCCGAAAGTGGAAACTACTTTAGCCTGGACACTTAGGGCTCAAACTGTGCAGCTCACGGCTCTGTTATTGATCAGCTGCACGGAGGGACATGTTGCTTTCTAAGCTGAATTTCGATTTATGCCTTTCCTCGCAGTGGAAACTGCATCAAAGGGCTGTTTTAGATCAATAATGCTAATGTCTCTGTCAGTGTTCAGCTTCTTTGGATACTCTAGGTTGTCTTTAAGTGAAAACCCCCAAAGAAAAAACAATATGACATTCAACTAGGCAAGGTTTTCTAGTTTGATCAGAACATTTTAACAATCATCCAATCGCCCTCATCAGTTGTACAGGAAGAGAGTAAAGATGTTTTCCACTGTGCTTCTGATTCAGCTGTCCATGTTATCTAAACAAGATGCCACAGTGTGGAGCTGATTGGAATATCAACAAGGTAAGTCCGGGTATCAAGCGTCCTCATAGGACACCGGTGTGTGCTGTGCGTTTATTTGAACAGTAATATATCACATTGAGGTAATTTGTACAGTGATATTTAGGCTCTGGGCACTAATGAGTCATTGCACAAAAACATCAGTTTCCTGCTGAGTGGGCGACTCAAATGTGACTAATTAATGAAGTAAGAGGATCCAGAGGAGGACTCAGACCGTAAAGTCCAGTGATCATGCTTCAGCTGAAATCATAACTTTTATCCAATATAAATCCATATGAAGCCAGTGATGGAAAAATCACAGCTAATATGTAGTTCATCAGACACACGTCATTAATTTATAGTTAGTGGAAAATCTGCAGTCACCTGGCAACATTAAAGCTACAGTATATACTGTAAACATTAAGAGTGTGATCTGTAAAGTGATAGATATAAAACCCGGCTCCACATGAGCGCTGCTGATCAGATGATCAGGGTGTATCCTCCAGCAGCAGGACTGTGATCCGCTGGTCTCAGGAGACTGTGCTCTCTCATGCACATCTCAGCAGGCAATGGGCCGTGGGAAGTCACACATACAGACGTCTCTAATGGTTCAGGGCGTGTCCTCACTCAACCCACACTCATTTAATGTTCCATTGATTTTCTACATTATTACAACAACTCACCTAATCAGAGGGTTTGACTCTACAGCAGGTAACAGCACACACAGTGACCGCAGCAGAGGGCTCAGACTTCAGTCAGGCCAACACTTACAGTCAAGTCACCCGAGCAAATCTGATGCGGATGAAGATGTGCAGCTCTGTGCCTGCAGTCAGAGCCGCCTCTGCCCGACCAGAGAACTTTCCATGCAATTAGTTCAAAGAGCCTCTGCCAACGGCAAGCCTCAGTGTCAGTTTTTTGTTGTTGTTCGATGTACTTTGCTGCTGGAGAGACGAGGAGATGGGCTAAATTCAAGGGGGTATAAAACTTTCCAGACTTAAAATTGTTAAAAATATATATATATTTTTAAATATAACAACTCTAAAACAGCTCCTGGTGGGCTCCTCCTCCACTCTCTTCAAATCAATCTGCTTTTCTATTTCCATCAATAACTCAACTGTGTCTCCCTCCCTTCAGGTTAAGAGTCTGGGTCTCATCCTTGAGACCTTGTCTTTCCACTGCCACATTAACAACAGCAGCCCGTCTGCTTACTTCCATCTGTGCAACATCTCCCGTCTCCGCCCCCCTCTCACCCTTCACACCACTGCTATCCTTGTTCACAGCCTTGTCACCCCCCGGATTGATTACTGCAACTCACTTCTCTTTGGTCTCCCCATCAAAACCCTGCACCCTCATTCTGCTACAACTCACTGGCTTCCCATAAAACAGAGAATCAACTTGAAAATACACTTCATCACATACAAAGCACTCCAGAACCTGACCTCACCATACAGATCTGGCCTCCTCCACATCGCCACACCTGGTAGCTCACTCTGCTCCTCCTCCACTCTCCAGCTCTCTGTCCCACCTGCCAGCCTGGTCACCATAGAGTAGAGCCTTTAGCCTTAGACTCTAGGCCACTCTTCAAATCCAGACTCAAAACGAACCTGGTCAGACAGTCCTATACCACCGAGTCACACCCTCACCATCTGAATGTTGTGCTGTGTTTTCTTTTGTTGTAGCTGTTTCTACTCTACAGTACAATACTCTACCGCATTTGTGCTGGTTCCTTCACCCGCGGCCAACCAGGTCCCTCAGCTTTGGCTCAGGCCTTCAGCAAGGTTTTCCAGTTGCTCTTGCAACCTTTTTTTCCTAAAGCTCCAACAATAATAATAATTATTGCATCATAACTTTTTCAGGTGGCTTTTGGCTTGCTCGTGTCTCTACCAGAAACATAAGGCTTCAACCCAGAACTTTTCATAGGATATGAGCAGTTCCCATGAGGGCGATCTTCTGCGCCACTGACTTTGGGATGGCCTGGGAGATCTTTAATTTATTTTTATTTTTATTATGATTATTATTTCCAGCTGAGGTGGCTTGGGCATCGGTTTCGGATGCCTCCTGGTCGCCTCCCTCGAGAGGTGTTCCGGGCCCATCCCCCTGGGAGGAGGCCCCTGGGAAGACCTAGGAGACTCTGGAAAGACGAGGTCTTTAAGCTGGCCTGAGAACGCCTGGGCATGTCTGCTCAGACTGTTGCCTCCGTGACCCGGCCCCGGATAAAGCGGAAGAAAATGGATGGATGGATTATCATTTCCTTGTTTTATACAAATTAGACTGATGATTCTTCAATCATTGTACATTGTACAACCCACTCCTACAACAAGATTAACACATTAATATACTGCAGTGCACTGTCACAAACTGGAGTTCATCTTTCGTTTGCACATGATTGCTCTCCACTTGCAGATTTATGATGTCTAAGTTTCCAGCGAAACTTTCCAAGGTCTACAAACACGATTTTGACAAAATGATTTATAAGGCAAGGGCAATTCCTTTGAGTCTGAGTCAAACCATTGTGAAGTGTGACATAATAGAATGGAGAGATGTGTTGTAAAGACTAGACATACACACACTTACTTTAATCATTCCCATATCAGTGTGAGACATGACAAAGTGTGGCTCAGTAACTTGGCCATTTTCCCTTTGCAAGGTTTGACCAGTCATTGGACTTAAACTGAACTAAAAAGGCCGAGGATGCCTAGAAGTCGACAGAGGCACGTCCTGCGCCCTTCACTCTGACATGACAAATGGGCCGTCGGGCTGAGCGCTGGGTGTAAGTGTATTTTTAAAGAGGTGACGGCTTTAAATAGTCCAGATGATGTGACATGTGGACCATAGATATTCAGGATCACACCTTCTCTCTCCGGCATTTAGTCTGCCGTTATTAATGTGCAATTAAAATTTCATCTGCTCTGAAAAATAAATGAGCGGGAATATGTGTTTGGGAACAACACATTTTCCCTGATGCAGATCCTAAATTAGCTCAAAGGAACAAACTCACACTTTAATGGCAGCCATTTAACCTCCAGCCGACACTTTTATTGTTGCTTCGCTCGTACGGCAAAGAAAGGCATGGGATAATGGCCCTATTTGTGCAACATTCACTATGTGCCCACTGCACAGTTTCATTCATAGGTTTTTTTTATGCCTTCATAAAACACGGTGCATCCCTGATACAACTGCTTCTAAGGCCATTTAGACCAACTGATGAATTATGAATTACTTAGCCTTGAAGAAGTGCATGTTGTACTCCCTTACTCAAAGCATGGCATCAGAGCGGCTGTTAGATGTAAACAAAATAGGAATGCTGTGAGTTACATTTTAGGAGAAAGGAAATCATAGTTGTATGGCGTTTAGTCACCAAAAAGCACACGATGACAGTTGCCTCTGGGGTAGACTGACAGAAGCGCGCCAACGGACCCTCCGACTTAACTGTAGTGGGGATAGTGCACACTGTCATTGTGTCCTAGGGCAAGACACTTCTCCCACCTTGCCTGTGTGAATGTAGTGAGAGAGTGAATGTGTGGTGGTGGTCGGAAGGGCCGATGGCGCAAATTGGCAGCCTCGCTTCTGTCAGTCTACCCCTGGGCAGCTGTGGCTACAATAGCTTACCTCCACCAAGTACGGAGTGAATGAATAATGCCATGTAAAGCGTCTTTGAGTGTCCAGAAAATTATTATTATTAATAGTGTTTTGTTTCATTCACTGTTCTGTTTGAGTGATCCTGCATGTGTTCCCACTTCTTTTCGAGCTGAATTTTTGTTATTAATACAAATACAGTATGTTCTGTGTATTGTTATGTATTGTTTAATTTTTTCTGTTCTTTGTTCGTTATGGCTCGAAATAAAAGTATTCATTCATTCATGTTCAGTCAGTCTCCTTCTCTGGAGCTCCATGCACCTGCTCTATGTGTTTGTAAAATCCAGACAGCTTCACTGAACTCATAATATCAATACATAAATGAATAAAACCTGTAGGTTTTAACACTCTGTGAACCACTTCTTGCAGGATGCAGGGGGCGAAGTGGTCTTGTTGCAAAAGTGAGCAATGAGGCTGTTAATGAGTGGAGTGATTGACTACAGAGCTGCATGAGGCGGGACTAATGAAGCTGAGGGGGGCACGTCTGCGGGAGGGGGGCTGCTGTGCCACTGCCTAAAAATATCACTTTATGTGTAATGTTTGTCTGACCAAAAATCTCCTCTCACAAAAGCAGCCGCTCCTTTCATTCTCTCTGGATTTCAAAAGAGAAAAATGCAATTATTGTCACAGGAGAGCGCCGAGCAGATTGTGATGCCAATGAAAGGAAAGAATGATTGTTGAGTGTCGTATTGAAAAGACATTATCAAACAATAGCGAACTTTACGAAAACATGTTTTCATCTGGGAAAGCAATGCGTATGGTTTTGAAATTTCTTTGCAAAGCACTGCAAAAGAAACACCCCAACCTTTATACAATTGGCTGTAATTTCTCTCCTGCTTTAGAGTAGAACGTTTTGAAACTGATAGAACTGAATGAGGTGAGACAGTTGTGCTCGGCTCTGGATATTGTATTTAAAACTTAAATAAGGGTAAACCTCGCTTCACATCCTGAACAGCTTATTCGAAACTTGATTGTGGCCTCTTGGCTGCTCGCCCTCTCTGCCTCTCTCGGGTTGCCTGTGTTCACTTGATCTGCACTGGGATAATTAACAGGAGCTGCATCAGACTGTACCTTAGCGGCGAAGGATGAGCTGGGCTTCTCCAGCAGGTCCCACAGTTTGCGCCTCTTGTCCGAGCAGCAGGTGGCGCTGAACTCGTCGCCCTCTCTCTCCCGCTGGTTCTCCGCCTCTCTCTTCAGCTCCTCGTTCATCTGCTCCTTCTTCTGGTGGTACCTCGCCTGGCAGCATGACTCCAGGTAGATCTCGTCGATGCCCCAGAAGTCCAGCTCCTGACTGAAGGAGAGGGCGCACATCTCCTCCATCATGTGGAGCTTGCCCGTCCTGTAGAAGTTGAGGATAGAGGTGAACGCCCCGGGGTGCCGGTCAAAGAAGTACTCATTGTTGTCCAGGCTATAGTCGTCGCAGATTTCTATGATGGACTCGTGGTTGTTACAGTCCCGCAACTTGCCCAGTCTGGTGCGGGGCAGCCGGTCCAGTGTCCTCCACAAAACCTCATGCACCAGGCCCCCCACATTCAGCCTCACCCGGCGGGAGAGGGTCTTGCTCCGCAGAATGTCCATGGTGTCGGGAGGCTGAGGGGTGGTGACCCGAGCTCCACCTTTCATTGTCTTGTTTGTCACTCCTTCAGGTGAATGGACTGGAACATGCAGCCGGCTTGTGGACTAAGATGACATCCTGTAGAGGGACACATCAGGCTTCTCCTTCTGTGACAAAAACTACAAAAATAAATAAAAAGTTACATAGCGTTAAACACTGTTATAGGTCCCACACAGCGTGTGTCCTACAGCTGTCTGTAAGGTGGTTTATCCACTCATCAGAGAAGCAAATAGATATTTTAATCAGCTTTAAGAGGTACAGCCGCTTTTTGTGCTGACTCGTGAGGAGGTGGGGGCTGAGAGGCCAGCCAATAAGAATCAGTACATTGTTTTACACCTGTCTCTCTCACATAGTATTATAGATAGAAAAAAAAAAAAATCCTAAGGTTTTCCTCAAGTCAAAGTCATGCTCTGATAAAGTCCAGACTAAGTGTGAGCTCTGGGATCTAAAGCCCTGTCCCAGGACTTGGAGCTGTCCGGTGCTGAAACGCCTGTCTATCTGTCTATCCGTCCATTGAGCACTGTCTATGGTGCTGAACCGCCTCGCTCTGTCTTCATTAAAAAAAGAGCTGTGAAATAGTTGTGAATGGCAACTTCAGTGCGGACTGTTCTCTGAAGGGATTACAAATGGAGGCAAGACTAATTCTCGACCCGCTTAACAACTTTGATTAAGAATACTGGACACATCGACTGTCGTGCGAGTCAGTCAGCTGTGTCTACGCATGTGCCACACCATGCAACACAACCAATGCATTTTAACAAATTAGCATTTTACGCTAAATGAGCGGATGTTGAAAAAAAGTTGTAGGCTAAGCTACACAGTGATTGGTTTTACCAAAACGCAGCACAGCCTGAGCCTAACAATAAGGAGCAATATGTTAGATACCTACATGTGTCCTGTTTGTGGTGAAGCGGCTCGCCCACAAACATCTCCAGTGGTCGCGTACAAACTTGAGCTTGGAGGTCTTCGATACACGGCTCGGACCTGAAGACATTAAGAGCCGCGCACCGACATGTTGAAACACAATGTTCCTTCTCTGTGGCTGCAGTCCAGTCCGCTCCGACCAAAGCCTTCCTGGTGGTTATTAACACTATCAACAAGTCGCCTGGGGAAGGACAGAGGGACGGTGGGTCGCTCCACCTGCGCCGTGTCTCGGAGTGTGGACAGTGTTCTGCAGGGGCTGCTCCTCACCTCCTTCAGAAGCACAGCCTCTGTTTAACCCCTGCAGCGCCACACTGAGCCTGCTCCTATTGGACACTGCTGAGCGTTGAGCACAGCTTTCAGCTGATGAGCACGATGTTTGATAAATAGATCTTACTCTGAGGTGTACACTTTAGGGTGTTTCCACTTAGTTGTAGTAGACATTGTGTCGTCCCCAGCATAAACTGTTAAGAGCCAGAGTCAAGTGGAGGCGCGTGCTCCTGGATTTGTTTAAGCAGCATCTAACTTTGCCATAACAAATTGCATTAAATATTACACACTGCAACAAAAATGTCTTATGCTCCTTAAGTTTAAGAGCAAGATAAACTTTACATTAGTACATGCATAAATAATGATTCGTCTAATCAGATTTGCACCAAAAAATAATTTAATAAAAAATAATATATTTATTTACACAAATACAGTATAAAATACAGATACACAAATAAATGTATGATAGAAGACAGTCTGTTGAAATGTTCAAAAGTACGCTGTCCTCATCCTATTGTGGTTGTTTAAGCTTATATCGAACATGCAGCTCTCCCTCGGGCTGCAAAACCCCAAATCCATAACCGCTGGTGTTCACTTCTGGCATCTGAACGTTTGGGTCACACAACTCCAGTTCGCACTTTGTCAGTACAATGTAAACAAACCTGCAGAGGAGCAAACACAAAGTTAGAGGCTGCTGTTTCATTCTCCTAGTAAATTAAAGTGATGTATTACTGTAGTCCATGGATACTCACTGTCTGATGGTATTGATAGCAAACTGCTTTCCAACACAGCCATTGGTCCCCGCGCCCCACGGCATGGTGTAATACTTCAACCTTGCACCTCTTTTATAAAAATCTATCTTTGGTGATCCGTCTTGATTCAGGAAACGATCATGCTTGAATTTCTGTAAACAAAACATATTTATATATATCATATTTAAAAATGTGAGAATGGACACTCAGTAGGATGCTATAAATAACAAATGATGAAATACACAGTTTGATGTTCTTCAGGCCGCGCTGCAGTGAATCCTTCCCACGCCTATTAGCTGGCATTTCTCTTTCTGTGCGGCTAATCCCTCAATGGTCCACGACTCTCTTGCTTTGACCTCTCGCTGGGTAATGCCAGCTTTGTGTAGGCGTTGACTTTACCTGATATAAACCACTACTGATACTAAATACACTTAAGCTTGCCTCCTGCTCCTCGCCAAGACAATTACTCCTGTTCCTTTTGGCAGAATCATAGAGCTGCTCGGTTGATCACTAAAGGCACTGAAAGGTCTATATTGACTGACCTTTGTGAGCATTTAAACAACGTCCAATGTTTCCCAGTGAAAAACAAACCTGAGGGAGTTTTTGTGTGTATTTGTACAATGTATTTGTGTTTGAAAAATACGGCATATTCTGTTCAAAACATGCGGCCTCCACCTCCTACTGATGTCATGAGACGGGGCTCCTCTCTGTTTTCCAGTGGTGGAAAGTACAAGTACAAGTAAAAAGTACAAATTATAGGTACTGTTACTTTACTTAAGTACATTTTACGATGAATACTTTTTTACTTGCATCTGTACTTTCTACTCCACCACATTTTAAAATTGAGTTAAAATTAAAAGTATTTTATTTACATCTCCACGATGAACTGGTTTAGCCCTGGTTTAGACCTGGTTTAGATCTGGTTTAGCCCTGATTTAGTCCTGGTTTATATCTGGTTTAGCCCTGGTTTAGACCTGGTTTAGTCATGGTTTAGTCATGGTTTAGACCGGATTTAGACCTGTTCTAGACCTGAGTTAGTGGTTTACTCGTTTAGACCTGGTTTAGATCTGGTTTAGACCTGGTTTAGACCTTGGTTAGTCCTGTTTTTGACCTGAGTTAGTGGTTTACTCATTTTGGCGTGATTTGATTCAAAGGATTAAAAAAATCCTGCACATTAAACGCCTACTAAACACTTTTTACTTATAAAGTACATTTTAC
>OMNZ01033661.1:0-17339 GCA_900303255.1 Lesueurigobius sanzi | reverse complement strand
ATAACATTTATCAGTAATTATCAACACAGCACTATTTCCAAACCAGTAAACATATTAAAGTTAGTTACCCAAGCCACTATGAGATACTATTTTTATCATTTTTCTAGGTAAAAAGATAAATTTGCTTTCGTTACTGTTAAAATGCAATTCCAATAAAGTGAGTATTGGCAAAACTGGTTGAAAAGTTGAGGCAGTGGAGGTATTATCAGCAGCTGCTGAACGTAACAATAAAGTAACTGTAATTTAGCTTAGTTACTTTTAAAACTAAGTTGCTATTTATAACACTCTTTAGTCTCCAAAGGTGTAGGGAATATAACATTTTGTTGTAAAAATGTGACCTCTCTTTGTCCCGAATATTAGATAAATGTAAAGACCATTATCTAATCAGAGCAGAATGAGCTCTGATTGACAGATTCTATGGCAAAACCCAAAAGGAACACTCCCTCACCATCCCGGGATGAATTCTGAAGGTTCTGAGCTTTCAAATAAGGAATAGCATGTTCACATAATGTGAAACTTGTACGAAGAGCATCTTACAGACATTACCTTCATGTTTACTCTATAATGTCCTCCGTGCTCCTTTTGCAGCCAAACAATTAACCGATTACCAAAATAATCGTTAGTTGCAGCCCTAGTGTACTTGACACGAAAAAGGTTGAGGACCACTTGGCTATAATAAAAATAAAGCTTCTGGACTTAAACTAGACTTATTCTATTTTATTTGATTCTATTTCTACTAACTGTACGTAATAAAGTTATGAAACGCTGTAAATGAGAAATCTGGACCTGCACTGACCCCTTGTGGCTACAGTAATGTAACTCAAAATGGCAATAGTTTCTTTCAAATGAATATCTATTGACCATGATGTTCCAGATTAACATAAAACCCCTCAGAGCTTTGCCACTAACATATAAAACATTTCTTAACATGAGACAAGTTTACTAACATAAACATAAGTCATGCAGAAATCATTGCCAATCAACACACGGAAACGATACTAAACAAATCTTGTGAAAACATTGGATAATGGAAGTCACCTATAAATAAGCTCAGTTTGATAACCAAGGGCTTTCATCATGAATGACTAACCACTACTTGTGAGAGCCTGAGGGGATTAGGAAACCAAAACCAGTTACAAACAGAAGACAGTTGAAGTCAATACATGAGAATCACCATAAATATTATTCTAGAGTAGACCAATCCCTAACTAACAGTGACGCACCAGTCGTTACGTGTTTATCTGCCCATAGGTGGCTTTGTTTGGTTTAGTTTCCTCGTTTCCCTTGTGAGATCACTTCAAATAAATTAAAAGTTTCCATTCTGTGCTTTATTTATGCTTTTCAAAATACAATTACTCTCATCATTGACAGGGATGAAAGGCTGTTTGAATAAGCCTCAAAACAATAGCAACCAGATCTAAGCTTATGAAAAGCTGCTCAACCAAAAAGCACACAGAGCAGCACCACCTTCTGACATCATCAAGTGGGAGAAAAGTGTTTCAGAGAGGAGGCCTGATTCTGTTTTTCATGAAGGCAGTAAGAAATGAAAAGTGGCCTATTATCTATTTTCATCTGTTGTGCTTGTACGCATTACATTGCCTCAAATCTGGCTTTACCTGGCTTGAGCGTGCCTCTGGCTAGCTTCGTCAGCAGACCGTCAAACTTCCTGTACTCTTTGTAGATTCTCGCCGAGTCGGGGCTATTGTTGTTCTGCTCGCCCTCGAAGAGTGTCAGATAGCCAGCCCTGCAAGTAACCGTGACACAAACACAAGTGTGGGAATGAGTCCAAGTAAATGAACGGCTTTCTGAGTTGATGCCGAGATAAGCCGCTCCCACGCGTTTTCCGCTGACAATCCCCTGTTGCGGAGAATGTCTAAGTGACACAACAGAAAAGAATTCAAATTATAGCACCTGTGTCATTTTTATGGTCACTGCTTCTATGTCGCTACGAGATTTATTAGCTCCGGAAACGTGACCTCAAAGTACGTTAAGCTGCTCTACATCTTTCCTCAGAGTGTATACTAACAGTGGACAGCACAAGTGCCTGCTGGGTAAATTGTTTAGGTACAGGACGATGTGATTTGCGACAAACAGAATATTTGTAGGTTCGTAGCGTGTGGAGGAAGTTCATACTTAAAAAGCAAGCCGTAGCAGAGGTTGAACAGTCCCTCCTCTTTCCAGTCTTTCCAGTTCACGTGGAGCTCGGCTTTCAGCAGTTTGTGCAGGTGGCGGCCCGTGGAGGAGTTCAATCCTGTCAGATTCAGGCCATGGAAGTGCCTGAAAAAGACAATGGTTAAATAAAAAGGATAGTTCAAACACTGTAGAGAATAAACAAGAGCCATTATAAAGATCATTATTCAATATGTGTAATCATCATTTAAGGCGAGACAGTGCAGGTGAATAGGGAAAAGGTTTAATTGAGAGATATTTGCTGTATATTAAAAATATGAGAAAAAATGTATTGCAAGTTTTTTTTTGTAGCCAAAATCTATATAATGAATAGAGCCAGGTTTAAATGTCTGGTTTTATTTTGTTGATATATTAATTACAAAGATTTTTTCACAGGGGATTTTAGATTTCTTGTTTAGTTTTTAAATTAACTATTTAATATAAATCTGTAGAAATTCAGACTTAGTCTGCTTTTTTTGGGTTCAAAACTCAGTAAATCTAGCTCGGAAATACATATTTCAAAACTTTCCAGTCTTGCACCAATCCTTCTAGAAGTGCAAGACTGGAAAGTTTGGAGTCTGTAGGTGCAACTGAAGTGGAGATGAGAAAAATGCATTTTGAGAAAATGGTCATTGACAATTTCCCATATAGTTCTATGGAGAACCATTGATTCAGTGCAATAAATACATTCCTTATTGTAAAGATGAGGTAATGTATTTGTTTCCAGGAGAAAGTATTTATGTTATGAGAGCAAACTGGCCCAAAACCTGAAAATGAAAAAACAAACAAACAAAAAAAAAACAAAACATTTGCCTGCTATGTTTCCCCTTAATTTGTCTAAAGGGTATTTTTACAATATACCGGCTGCTACGTACTCAAGTATACAGTAAGTTCTGTTACTTAATAGATATTACTTACTAATGTTGTAATGTGTAACACTAAGCTCAATCACCAAGGAGTCTTCTTTTCAGCACAGGCCACACTCACTTCATGATTTCAATAACGGTTTTGTAACTAACCGGTATGTCCTAAAAGCTGATTTACAAATATACTCTATACTCTGTTTCACTCCAACAGAAACCACTGCACACTTTCATGTGTACTACAGTACATAAAGCACTTACTGTTTCATTATTGCTTTGCCTTTATGGAGCAGGTCATGTGGGAGCTGCAGTTGGAAGATCCTGTCCATCAGCACAGCGGCGAACCGAGAGAAGTCCAGGCACTCCTTGTCATTCAGGACAGTGTTGTAAGAGAAAGGGTCCAGGAGGACGGTCACGTAACGCCCTGCCACACGCACCTGCAGCAATAAATCCAAAATGACCACTTTTACAAAAGTCAGCAGAAGATCTGTTATTATTTTACTGTACATTTGTATTTGTAGACCCTACCAATACAATAACTGATTCAGATTTGTTCCCATACAGCTCATCTTTGAGATTATTTCCAATTATTTCCATTCAATAGAGGTTGTTTCATGGTTTCCTTTACCCTGTGGTGTATAGTTTACAGCACAGTAACAACATGCAAATAGGAGGGAGTAGCATGGTAAGGGGTATAAGGGACAATGCAGCTGTTTCCATGTAGGTATAAGGAAAATATGACCACGTTTCTTGATAAGAATACTCTAGGTTAGTGTTATGGTTGGTCATATATCCATCCTGTTACCTCTGTTCTAGCGCTCTACAGGGTAATTATGCAAATATAAAGCATGGATCCAAGCCATAGAAAGGACAAAGACCCTCTCAGTCTGCGAGTCCGCCTGATGATTGAACCCAAAATAGGCAATACTTGTAAATACTTTGTGTCTTACTGTAAAAATATCCCCATGTTTCATCTTCATCCGATTGAGAAACTTGAAAGCATCTTTTCCGAATTCAAGGGCATGCCCCAGCCATGGAATAACGCCCTTGTCCAAAGGAGGATCAGTCTTGTGTCTGTAAACAAAGTAATCTTTTCAGGATGACATACACTGTACAAATCATATGGCATTAGACACAATGACTGACACGCGTCTTTGAATAAGTGTTATTTAACAACGTGCACCTGCGTATGAGGACACGAGCACCAGATTACAGTAACAATCAATTCAAGGAGTGGATCATAGAAATGATTTACTACCGCACGTCACGGTCAAAAAGAAAATAAAAGCACAGTAATTGTAGGCTAGTTGAACCACATTCTTAAGAAGGGAGCAAACCCATGCTCGTTTGTGTGAAATAAGTAGTCTAGAAAGCATGATGAAATAATACGTGATATAACCATTAATTACAACTGAACAGCTGGTCTATTTGCGGTGGATAGCTGATCGGCAGATATAACCTTATAATAGAGAGCAGCAAATACAAATAGCATAACTTACTCTACAAAAAGTTACAGAATAATCTATTAATGACCCCAATTAAAAGTCTCAATTTCGGTCCCTTACAAATGATCTAAAGTGGATCAAAAACGTACCTTTTCCTGTGCGTTAAAACCAAATAAAGGAGGACCGCCTGAACAAGTAAAAAGATTGTCCAAATCATGTCGAGTCTCGCGCTCCGTCAGTGCGTGCTCTCGCTGCACGCGCAGGTTTTATGCCTCTGCCCTTTGCGTCATCGCTGGCGTGAGCTCATACAAGTGCATAAGAAAGATACACCTGTGCAAATTAATTCTGCCCAGCTGTTGTCTTCTCCATGACGTTCAACTTTCCTTTGGCGAGCTCTAGCTCAGTGACTTAACCTTTTCAGCTAATTATTTTATATTTCAATGTAAGCGGTTTATTGTAATTCTTGCCAAGTACAGAATATATGAATGCTTTTTGGCTCCCTATTTTAGCCTACCATAGGCCTATTGCACTGTTCTAACTTGGATTAGTAAATGCACCATTTTATTATACGCAAAAAACATAGTAAATCTAGTAAAACAGTGAGATCTCCTCCTGTGGTCCTGTCTGTCCTATTGCCTGCTCCTCTACTCTCTCAGGGGCCAGGCATAGCTAAATTATTAAATCGCTTATTTTGAATACATTTTCAAGGGAAAAATGTTGACACGTTTTGAAACCCGTCGTAAGTTGCCGCTAATTAATTAAAATAGCCATCAATTAACTTTTGCGGGATGTTTCTCAGCCATCCCTGGACCGTTTTAAACCAAATAAAAACTCAGAGAAATGATACAATCTAATATAGTTTTCACCAGAGCTCGCCCTGCTGTACAAAACCCGCTCCGCTGTGCGCTGGGTAACGCCACACCCCTGGACAAAATGGTTTATTAATTTAAATAGGTTATAATTTGTTTGTTTTTTTAAATTCCGTTTCTAACACGATTTAGATTATTTCCAACAGTTAAATTTAATGATTTTTGAGCATTCAACCCCATTTCCACGGCAGCTGCAGGTCTATGGCCATCAGGGCTCAAAGGTGTAAAACCATTTCCCTCCTGTGGCCCATATGGTTAATCATCATCTGCTGCAGCCTACACATCACACCACAACATCCAGGAAACAAAGTAATCACTATATAATGAGCCAGTTTGGGTTGCATCATGTTTAGGCCTGTTCAAGTTCAAAATCTGTTACTCTCATAAACCCGATTTTGCGAAAGAAGCTTATGGAGAGTTGTATTTAGGTGCAAACAGAACATCACACAAAGTATTTAAAGTGTCATATGAGAATGCTATATTGATAGAGTAAACACATATTTTTTTGTTTATTATTCTTTTATTAATCAGAACAAAAGACAATGTGCAGAACCTGCTCTTTCGCCAGTAGGAGTAGACACTATGAACAGTCCCACCCACCCGATGTTTGCCTTTTAATTTAAGTAGTTTTTTCCCCAGTTTTTTTTAAATGAACATTAAACGAGTCTACTAAATCAATGTAGCTTAACATTTTCATGACACAGACAGCCAATGTTTCGTAATTAACAGAATTACCTCTACATAAAAGTTTACACAGTTACAAAACTCTGACAAACTGTCTGGGAGAGTGAGTAATCTTAAACACACGTGCAGGAATCTTGTGGGAACACCGTTACCAACTTTTTTCCTGGTAGAAGTGTCTTGGTTAATCATGAAACATTGGATGTTTGTCAAGAAATGCCCAGCTTTCTCAATTTGTTTTTTACTTATTTATTAACTTTGTTTATGATCTACCTGAATGTCTGACAATTGAATGCAAATGAGCATTGTAACCAACAATAAACATGGAACCAAACAATGAGATAAATGCTGTAAACCTGGGATATAGATTAAGACACTTCAGTGCTGTCCTTCTCCTCCCTGTGAGAGGAGCTGTTCGCCTGTGGCACATGGATGTCCTCCGGAGTTTGTCCAAACACGGCTGCAGTGCGTTTGAGGAGGAAGACTCCGGCGTGTAATCCCCCCACATTCACCCACACTGTGTGCATCTTCCTCCATAGGCCGCCCATCCGCGAGACAGCCTGCACGCAATAGCAGCATCATCCAAGTAAACTCCAGCACAAACTGATGACACTTATAAACAAATAAGAGATTTTTGTTTGTAACACTCCTATGACACACCTGTGATTCAATAGATGCGTACAAGAATTTCCATATTGTGAAATTCACATTTCTCAGGGACCCCCAAGGGTGCCGAGAGTTAACTGGAGTCACCATCCATTTAATTTGAAATCTAATGTACAGTATTATAAGAAAAGTGACAGTTTTCTCAGTTTATGTAATATCTCACGTCAGTTACAAACAGATTGTAAAATAAATCCCACTATACACATTGCTTCATTAAAATATTCTCTCTCATTTGGGGGTCAGTGATTGGGGGAAGAAACCCTCCAATCACTGACCCCCAATAATGGTCAATGATCACATTTATATAGCACTGTTCTACCTCAAAGCAAGGAACAACTCACCCATTCAACCCACACACTCTCAGTCATACACCAGTGTACGCAGACACTGCAGGCGGGGTGGTCTAAAGTGTCTTACAGTTAAGTAATAGTATGTGATGTGCATACGTGATCTGAATCACATCATGCTCTCGTCATCAAATCCCCTTTATTTGAATTACCTTCTTACATTACACAGTCATTATCAGCCTCTTAAAAGGAGGTTGAGTTTAGTGCCACTGCCAGAAAACATACTTTTCTGGCATGACTTTTACATCAGTTCCTTTTGCTTGATATTCACTAAACTGAAAATACTAAATACATATGGCTGTGTGTGGCAGAGAAAGAATAGGAATATTACCTTGGCAAAGCACTTCTTGTCTTGGGTCAAGAGCACAGCCTTTCCGGAACCTGGTCTGACCACACGAGCCATTTCCCTGAGGCAAGATGGATAAAGGTCCCAGTTCTTCTTCCTAGATCCCATTCTTTAGAGAAAAATGGAGGTGCAGGGGTTTTGTGAGCAGATTCTTTACAGGATAGTAGGAATTATTGGTAGTAAATACCTCTTTCCAAAAGGCATATCTGTAATAATAATATCCACAGAGCTTGTTCTCATGGGTAAACTGCAGAGATCCCATCTAACTGTGTCAATAGGTAACCCAAATGGACTGCTGCAGGGGAATAAGATCAGCAACAAAGAAAGCACTTGAGTTTTAATTGTAAGAGCATTTTCTCTCACCTGCCCTTATCGGCCCGTTGTTTCTGAAAGTGGAACACATTATTGACAGTACGGTTAACTGCCATATCATTATTATCACCAGCAATGTAGAAAGCATTGGTAAATTCAATGGCCCCCTGGCGAAGAAACACAATTAACATTTGTAAAAGTTGTAAAAGTTGTAAAAATTAAATTACATGCATATTCGTATTTATGAAGCACTTCTTACCTCTAGAGGTATAGCTCCAGTCCCACACATTGGATCAAGTATAATGTCTGATGGCTCTGGCTTACAAAGTCTGAGAGAGAAGAGATTCGTCATTGTTCTTTTGCAAGCACTACACATATTGAATTATCAACGCCTCATAAATTTAACATGTTTTAAAATTCTTTATTTTTCTAGTTTTGTACAACAAAAGGTACCTCAACATCCCATAGCACAGAGTGGAGCGCAGAGTGGTGGGTCCAAAGTGACTGATATTTCTCCTGTGTAAACTTTCTTCAGTGAGGGCAATACCAATCACTACTTCTTCATTGTGTATGTTGAGTAAAACCTATCAGACAAACAAATACAATCTATTGTAAGGGTCGGAAATTGTCATAAGATTCAACATAAATATTTAAAATAAACAAATGTATGCATGGAAAATCAATTATTTTCCAAACTCAACATATCCATTTTAATAAAATGGATCTCCAGTCTTTTTTGGCACATGTTTTCATCAGTCACTAGTTTTCACAGACACGCCTACCTCAATGTCAAACTTGGTCATGTCTGCTTTCCACTGAAAATGTTCTTGGACAGCTCCACCAAAGTCTCTGGCCGCTTCGTTGGAAGAAAAACTGTGCTTATCCCCTGCTCGACTGCAAGTCACTCTAAACTTTATGACCTTGCTCTCAGGTGGTTGATCGTCTTGGTCTGGGGTAGATGCTTCAGCCTGATCAGTAACAGTAGAATTGGAGGGGTCTTCAGGAATTGCCTCAGGAAGCCCCTCCTGCTCATTCTCTACGTCTGCTGCATCTTGGCCATCACCATCAGGTTTAACTTTAGATTTGTTGGGTCCTCTACGGTGACTTTTCCTTTTCTTAAAGGTACAATTAAGCTTCCAGACATCCAAGGCATCGTTCCAGGGAAGTTTGGAGGCAAGTTGCTGTAGCTCTGCCAATGTCTCCTCCTGATAAACACAGCCAATGTCATCCAAACAGTACAACATTATTCACTTACACACAAGTACTTCATGTTTACCTTGGATTCTTTGAACTGGTAATGGTCATATTCTTCAACCACTACAAACAGGTTGTCCACAGACCTCAGGCGATGAACCTAAAATGCATAAATACAACAGCAATGTTGATTTAGGTAGCCTCTTGAGAATATAAACTACAGTGGAATGATTTTCAGTGATATGTACACCGTCTCCAGTCCAGCATGCATTCTAACATTTTAAAATGATTACCCTGAAATGCCCCAATTGACTGCCTCTAAGACACCTGTTATAGATATGTATCTGCATTAGCTTTGCTACTAATAGGTCACTGGCGAAAGTTTACCTCCCTAACAAAGTATGGAATGCACTTTTTTCAGAATGAAAAAAAAAAATATATATATATATTAGGCTTACCTGAAAAAGTTTGTCAGTGGTTATTGGGAAATATATTCTGCCTCGGTCTTTGCTTATTTTAGCATCCACACAAATCTTCTCCTTGACCTCCTCTGCCGCAGTGTGCTCAAACCCCGTCGGTACAGTGGCTCCGATTGTGACGGTGATACAGGCGTCTCCAGCCGCAGGCTCAGGGTCAGCGCTCACCTCAGACATGTCTGGAGCGATGACCCAGAGGGAGGACAGCCTCACACCTGTTAATGAGACGTACAATGGCCCTTTTAGAACTGTGGTAAACCTGACACCGGCACACATACGGCAACATATAGAGAAATCACGTGTGTGGAGAAACTCCGTCAGCAAGCTATCAGTAGGTTTAAACGGTAAAAGTTGGACATATAAATTATAAAAACAAATCTTAATATACATGCAACCATGCATCAAATGTTGTACTAAGCCTGAACTTTACATTTAACCAGAAGCAGTACTTACTAAGCTTATTTGTTTCAAAGTGCTAATGGCTAAAGACCGACACGAGGAACAATCTGTCAAAACATAGCAACTTCCGCCCGGAAGTGTTTCACAATAAAATACCTCCAATCTTTTGCGCAGAATGGAAAAAGTAAATAAAAATCTACAAAATTAAGTGAGCATTTTGAAAAAATATAAAATAATCTTACCAAACCGCCACTGTGTAGTATAGCCATGACCTTAAATATAAAATATATAGCCATATATGAAATTGTGTAAAAAAAAAAGTAAAATTAAGATTACGTGCTTCTTATTATTCTTGAAAATGCTTTAAAATCCTACGTTTTCCGTAACCCTAACCCTTTCCGTAGAGCGCGTGCGCGTGTTCATTCATTAATTTCATACATGTAGTTATATTATTTGTCCAGCAGATGGAGCCAAATCTGTAATTAAAAGCAACTACTGTATATGCCGTGAAGATCCTAGATCAGCCATTCCCAAAGTCCAAAGCTCCCCTCATCGTTCGGAAGATATTGTGTTTTATAAGGCTTACAATAATACAACTAATGAAATACCAAACATAAATTATTATCTCTTTTTTCCCACCAGAATTCCTGTGAGATACTAAAAATGGCCACATGTTGACAGGGAGACTCCATTAAAAGCCTTTTCTCATGGGACACAAATAAACAAAAGGAGGCTGCTGTCACTGGCCTTTGGCACTCTGGGCTCCAACAGATGTGTCACAAATGGTAGGTTATGTCCTCTCTTTAATAAATATCACACAACACTGAAACTATAGACACTAAACACTTTTCTCATGGGATTTCCAAACTCTCAAGTGCATATCTCATTGAGTTTGTTACCTACAATTAACATTTCTGTGAGCATCACGGTGTAAACTATTTATTTTGCACAGGTTTTTCACGCAGGTGCAGTTGTGATAGACAAAAACAAAGGTCCTATCATTCTCCGCAAGTGTTCTGTAGACTCTCCATTATGCTTGGTAAGTGTTCCATCTGATGCATTCTGTTACTTTGATACTTATTAGATTTGTGTCAACTTACTGTATATTAGAATACAATAGAATAAACAGATATGATTTTTACTATCTATAATGTTAGTGTAAATGGAAATTAAGTTGCATGATAAGCATGGACAGTGTCTCCTTTAATTAGGGATACCTCATTTTATTGTGTGGTAGTCTGATACTACAATCTTTTGATATAATTTTCTATTTGTAAAGGTTCTACACTAATTCCCCCGAAATAACACCACACGATTCTCTTTAGATCAGGCATGCAGACAGCCCAGACAATTAGAAGGTGTGCAGAGTTTACATGCACTTAACTGAATGCGGCACATCCTCAACAGGTTTTCTCTCTCGTGTGTTTCCGCATGTGTGACTGAGCTGCATGTTAATATCTTCCTAACTGTTATTGATAAGATCCACATTTTGAAAACGGTGCCATGGCAAGCTCAAACAGATGTTTCCTCTGTAATGAACACTCGTGCACACAACAAAAGCAAATATTGTTATAGCATATATTTACAATGTGTGGTGACAGTGGTAGAGGGGCTGGGGTTATAACCAGAAGATTTGTGGTTCAAATCCAGTGTCTGCATATGGTGTTATGAGTGAGAGTGTGTATGGTCATGTGACTGGTTCCTTGACTTTCACCGCTAGCTAGTGGTTGTGTGAAGCCATTTATTGTGAAACAACTGTGTTTCCTCGTAGCAAAATGACCCTGATCATCAGTTTGCATACCAGCATGATCTTGGCTTGAAAACAAGTACACGAGCTGACACAAACAGGTTTGAATGACTAAAGGTACAAATTTTGTCATCTGTTTGCATTTAGTGTGTGTATAAAAGGTCTGTGGATTCCTGGGCTCCTGACAGACCCTTGCATCTTCCATCCAGAGCTGCTTTTCTGAGTCATGGGGAAAGCAAAAGAACTGTCACAGGATCTGCGAAATGTGATTGAATGGCATAAAACAGGCATCAAACTCTGATTTAGAAGTGGAAAATTGGGGATTCTGTTGAAACCAAACCACGATCAGGTAGACCAACAAAAGAATTTCAGCAACAACTTCCAGAAAATATTGTGCTTGATGCAGAGAAAACCCCTCATATAACTTCAGCTGAAATTCAGGACTCTCTCAAAAAAAGTGGTGTACAGTAGCTGTTTCAAGATGCACAATAAGATGCACATTACTACGTTAATGTGCATCTTAGCCACAACATATCTTGCTTACAATATGCCAAACAGCACAGAGACAAGCCTCAACATTTCTGGAACAAAATTATTTGTAGCGATGAGAGCAAAATTAAACTTTTGGGCCACAAACTTAGACGTTACCTTTGGAGAGGACTCAACAAGGCGAGGCCTATGATGAAAGGTGCACCATTCCTACTGTGAAACACGGAGGTGTTTTGGGGATGTGTGAGCCACAAAGGAAGAGGACACCTGGTCAAAACTGATGGGAGGATGAATGCGTCATGTTATCAAAGAATCATTTGCACTCATCAGCCCAGAAGCTGCACATGGGTCGCACTTGGATGTTCCAACATGACAATGATCCAAAACACGAGGCCAAATCGAATCGGTCACTGGCAACAGCAGAATAAAGTGGTAAAAAAAGGTCTGGAGTGGCCATCTCAGTCTCCTGACCTCAATATCACTGAACCACTCTGGGGAGATCTCAAACGTGCAGTTCATGCAAGACAGGCCAGGGATGTACAAGAACTGGAGGCTTTCTGCCAAGAAGAACGGGCAAACCTGCCATTAGAGAACGCAAAGAGCCTCATCCACATCTACCACAAAAGACTCCAGGCTGTCATTGATTACATACTGGGGTATCTCTTTTGATCAGGGTCATTTTGGTACTTCCTATTGCATTATATATATATAAAAAAGAGTAAACACAGTTGTTTCACAATCAGTGTTGGGAGTAACTTATTACAAAAGTAGCTAGTTACAGAAATATATTACTTTTTTCAGTAACTGAGGAATATAATATATTACTTAAACAAAATACAGTAATATATTAGTCATTACAAAGTAACTCAAGTTACCAGTGCAACTCCCCCCAAATAAGATGCAGCACCAAATCAAGTTAATACTGGAGTAGAAAGAGGCTTTTGTAGCTAACGTCATCAAAACAAAACACAAAAGAATGTGGACGGCTGAGGAAAAGGAAATCTTTGACTGCACTTTAGCTCAGTGGCATTATTCTCACTATTTTCAGTTTATATTTTGCCAAAAGTAACTCATATGTAACTCAAAGTAGTGTAACTCAGTTACATTTTTGCAATGGTAATATGTAATACAAACATATTACATTTTTAAAACTGTAACTAGTAATATAGAATATATTACAATTTTAAAGTAACTTGCCCAACACTGTTCACCATTAATGGCTTCACACAACCACTAGCTATCAGTGAAAAACATTTGTTTTGAGTTATCATTCATTTTCTCGCTAACTTATGAGCACAACTGTAAATTTTGTACAATTTATTAAGTAGCAGTAGGAGATTTAGCATCAGTCATCAGCACCCCCATCGATATATACAGGTCTTGGGACTGGAACAATGTTTTGTGACCCTGGTGTGACTGCATTGTTTAATTGATTCAAAAGGCTGCCTTGACATTTTTTGGAGAATAAAATCTAGAAGAAGAAGAAAATAGAAAAAAATAGAAGAAGAAGAAAGAAAAAAGAACACTGGAGGGCACAGTAGCACATGGTTAGTGCTCTCACTTCACAGCAAAAAAGTTACAGGTTTCATTCCCGGGCCATTTCAACTAATACCAAAAACATATGCAATAGATCCTCTCTGGACAGGACCCCATAAAGACAATAATAAAAAATATAAGCTAACATGAAATAAAATAGTATACATGCCTGTACATCTTAATAAATATTGGCCAACAAAGTCATAACATATTAGCCTAGATCACATTATTAGAGGCCTTAAAATGTGTAGGTCCTATACCTGGAGCCAAGAGAATTAAAATGTGTTGGACCCACGTTGCACTCGAAAAATATTTGTGTTTGAGCGTAAGGGACGGAATGGAGGGAGGGGTGAACAATATGAGCAGAATCACGTGACTGTCTTTTAAATTCCTGTTTCCCTGCAGCGCAATTTGTCAGAAAGAGACAGAGAGAGAGAGAGAGAGAGAGAGAGAGAGAGTGCTCGGGAGGCTCTCTCACCGCGCACACGTCTGTCTGGATACAGCCACGTCTCTCTCCGTTCATAATGTTGTCATTATTGTAGTTTGGGGCTTGCTCTCGTCTCCTTTGTTTTCCTGACCTGTGACTGGTACCAGGGGGTTCCTCTTCTCCTTGCTGCGGGGAAGAAAGCCGAGGAATGTGAGGAGGGAATTGCCGCTGCTGCAGCTCAGATGTGATTTTTTTTGCACCGTTTTCTCTCAAAGGGTGACCAAATAAAGCGCCACTTTGTGGGAGCGCAAGCTTTTGTTCTTTAAATGCACATTGGCTAAAAGAAAAAGGCGAGTGGGAGACGTACGCGGTTACGAGTCAAGGCAGGACCAATCTCGGATCAAAGAGATCACTGGACGCAAAGGATCTCACCCTACCCACATCAGAGGAACAATGTCATCCACAAGATTTAAGAAGGATAAAGAAATCATCGCGGACTACGAGACCCAAGTAAAAGGTACGGCGTGTAAAATCGGCGTGCAGCTTGTGACCAGGTTTCTGATCCGAACCTCTCTGCATCAATTTCCCTTTTTGAACGCACTCCGGTCTGGATGAACGCCCCACCATAGTGGTGAATCACAGGGCAGTCTGTAGTCATATGACAGGTAAACCGTGACAGTCAACCCAATGACAGACATTACAGAGACATGGGAACCTTTCATTTTTGGGTTTCCCTCCGCAGAGCAATTACTACCTATGTGATTTACGGATGTTAATGTAGGCTATTTGATGTCTGTGCACGGGTTGTTGCTGGGTAAAATGATGCGGTGTAGTGAATGGGTGCAGAGTTGTATTTTCAAAAATATACAGACTTTTTTTTTGCTGCAAATTGCCGCATTGGACTTATTCTTCTGCTTATACCCCACTGAGGCATGTCCCTGTAAATATGGGCCTTAGGCGGGGTCTACCTTTTGGATAATGGTCACTCAGCCAACATTTAGAAACAGAATCAGGACATAGTCATTATTAGCACAGATCTCTGCTCAGACTAGGATGGTATTGTTAGTCTTTATAAATACATACAGTATGTTTTAGTCAAATGTCACGCATTGTTCTTCTTTGAACACTATTGTTATAATCCAACAAGCATTCTACATTTTTAATGGTAATTTACAATGCTGTTTTAAAACTCTGGCTAGAAAAGGCTTGGAGAACCTTTGATTGCATGGATTGTAGTTGTGCAACTTGAACTGTTCCCTACCTTTCCAGTGAGGTTTAACTGCTCAGTCACATCTTTCCTTATCCAGTCCAGTTTGGATAGTATATCAACTTTCCACTGGGGCTGCACAATGTATCGCAAACAAATATCGTATCACAATATTAGGTGATGCAATATCCGTATCGCACCGTATCTAAAACCAAACATGCATGGAACTTACAAATGTGCAGAAGTTCAGTTTTAGTTATAACTTTCCTAATTTAGTTAATTTTTTTGCCTTGGTTTGGTTCTGATTTAGTGTTTTTGGAGTCTTCTTTTGACACGATTTGCCGAAAAAGATATTACAACGGTTTATCTAAGCATCGCAATAATATCGCCTTCGCGCCATTGCATGCCCGTATCGCATATCCCAAGTTTTTTCAATATCGTGCAGCCCTAGTCTAGTCTACACAGAGACCATTTCGTTTGATGTTTATCCTCTGCCAGAAAATATTCTGCTCTCCCAGTATCAAAGCCTTAGCATGCACAACTTATTAACAACGTCTTAACACTCGCCTACGGCCCCACATCATTACTTTACTTCAGTTTTGTTTTTTTCTTTTGCTTTAACCGTGGTGATTTTCCATCTTGCCGAATGATTTATTTCCCCAATACAACTGAATTCCCGAGGTTCCCAGCTGCGTTTTATGAGGTCACCTGGTCAGTCATGGCCACGGCACCGGATGATGGTTATATTAAACCCAATGGAGTGCATCGCTGTGGGTTTGCGTCCAGACGAATGTGAAAACTTGAAAAGCCATTTAGGAATACTGGCCCCGTCAAAGAAACAATCAGGGCATATTGGGTGTCTGGGATGTTGAGTGTGGAGTGGTCTTTTGTCTGGATCCATCAACTGCACTCCAAAGGGATTTTGGGGGATATTTTGCCATACATAAGAGATGGGGATTTGTATTATTGATCCCAAGATGTCTCCTTTTTATTTGTACATTAGCTGTGGGATTAGGGCCTATTGCTATTGTAATATAATGTTCTCCCCTCACTTTGGATACACGTTTATCCTTGTGTTCCGTGAGCTTAATTATTTCATGAAATGTAGCTGTAGTTGGCACCAATAATTCATATGATCAGACAAAAGAGAAAAATGTCAATGAGATATGAATGCGATAATGAAAGTGTGTTGTGTGTAATAGGGCAGGCTTATCAGTTCTGTGTAGTTTCCTGATTATTGGCAGCGTCACATACAAGCATTGGTTTACCATATCAATACAAAGATTACACCCTCTGGCGTTTCCGGGCCACTTTTTTCCCCCCCTAATCATCAATTATTCATTCCTGGGATCAGGCTGTGCTCTTGTGTGATAGATCCGAACCCTGCTCCCTCACGTTGGCTTTGGTGCGTGTTCAAATTTATGGAGAATTTGGCTAGTTCCTCATCCCCAGCTGGTGCTTTTGTGCGGCTATCAGACACTGTCCCTGACTCCGACTCCATAATGACAATATTATAAGTCAGGCCAGACAGAGTGAGGACATGTAATGAAATTCATATTGGGCCCAGCGACCTGTCTCACTGTGAGTTATTGCTTTATAGTTAATGTAGAACAAGGCAGTGCAGGGATACATCATCAATGCAACATTGATTGGGTCATAACGAGACCATATGCATTATGTATGTGGTTTCAGAAAAAAGTACTGTCTTCTTAAATCAAAAACACTCAATTAAAAACTCAAATACTGCTTATCACACATCTGCATTTGCTACTCCCTTTTTGAGCATGTTATGACCACGTTTCTGATGCACAATAATTTGTCAGGATCTTGTTATCCTAGGTGACGCAATATCCATATCCATACACAATTCACTGCAAGTCTTTCCTCTGACTAAGCTTTAATTTTACTATTTTACTAAGTTTAGCTTATTATGTTTATTATTACTTTTAATCTTTTGGCCCTTTTTCATAGAATATGATTGATAACACAAAAATATTTCTTTTCACTGTTAATGGCTGTGTGAAGCCATTTATTGAACAGAGTTTACTCTTATGAAATCATAATGAAACAGAAACTACTCAAATGTCTCTGATCTGATGTTTACATGACCTTCAACAACTGCCAGGAGCAAATAAAAACTCACTTCAGCTGAAATACAGGACTCTC
>OMNZ01033658.1:17193-28883 GCA_900303255.1 Lesueurigobius sanzi | reverse complement strand
CTTCTTTCTCCCTGTCTCCTTCCTCTCTCTCTGTCTCTCTTCTTTCTCTCTCTCTCTGTCCTCTCCCTCACTCTCTCCTTCCTCTCTCCCTCGCTCTCTCCGTCCTCTCTCTCTCCCTACTGTCTCGCTTCTTTCTCCCTCTCTCCTTCCTCTCTCTCTCTCCTTCCTCTCTCTCTCTTTCTTCTCTCTCTCTCTCTCTCTCTCTCTCTCTCTCTCTCTCTCTCTCTCTCTCTCTCTCTCTCCTTCCTCTGTCTCTCCCTGTATTCCTTTGGTATTTGAAAAGTAACTGAATTCGAAATACCCAGTTACTCAAAATGAGTATTCTGAATACGTACTTTAAATACATGTACTTAGTTACTCCCCAACACTGATAGTATGTGGTCTCAAATATACTTGCCAAACTTCAAAACAGTTTTAATCATGAGAAGAAATTAGCTGGACTTGTCATGACAGGTCGCGGTGGGTCCCGAAGTTGCACCGATGGAAAACCACTGATCCAGCGCAATTGCTTTTGACCGACGATCCCGGCTCGAGATGTGGATAAGAGCAACCTAAGCACTGGGGTTGCCAAGTACTTCCTGACAGATCTAATCAGAACAACGAATGGGTCACAAACAGAGGACAAATGTCTTTTTCGCAAGACGGTAAAGCCTTCTGTACAGCCTCACCTCAGGTCGCTAAAACATCTGCGTTTAACTAACCCGGCCTCTCCACCCTGACACCGCCAGTCTCCGAGTACAGTCCGTGTCTCTGAAAGCCTGTCAGGGACCATAATAAGCTGCGAGGCGCGAGCTGGTCTGCATATCGCCCATCATTCAGGACGCTTCAGATCCGCATCAAACGGCCGCGTGTCAGACGAAAGCCGGCGAGGGATCACTCTTCCTGGCAGCTAGCTTTCCGCGCTGTCGTCTCGGCGGGTCCCTGGCCAAGAATATGAAACGTTTCAATTGATATTCCCCTGGCCTTTGTAGCTACTGTCAGGCAGCCGGGCCCTCGCCAAACCACTACAACCTGTTTGTTTTAAGACTGGCGCAGGCGATGCTAGCTGCGGCGGCTACATCGCGGTGGGGTATGTACTTTGTCAGGTAAAGGTTTGGTGTTTGCGTTAGACATGTGGCTGGATGTTTGCGTTCTTGCCGCGCGTGTGGCCTTTTGGGAGGGCGCTAGAACAGGTGGCGGTGCCAGACTTGCGGGACGCTCCTGACAGCAAGGAAGGTCCCCCGACTCGGAGCCCCTCATTAAACATTGACACAAAAACACTGCTACTGTCTGAGTGAGCGAACAGTAATGAAAGCGGCACTGCTGTACTCCTGCTAGACTTTCTGTTTTGCAACTTGCTGAGGTTTTATGTGAGCTCCCTGCAACTAAAAAGAACTAAAGATTTGTTTGTTTGTTTGTTTGTTTATTGTTTATTGAGACAGGGACAATGTACAAAACCAGTAGTCTTTACAAAAGAAGAGATGATTTGCACCAGATTTAGCTGAGTAGCTATTTTCCATCTGCAGTCCCTTGTTAACGTGACTTGTCGAACTTCAAATTTTTCTATATTTTTATTGGTAGCTTATGTGTAGTTCTTACCATTATTGTGTACCACTTACTCATTATTAGACTTAATTTCAATCAAAAAACCTGAAGAGTATTAAAGTATTAAAAATGGCACATAGAATAGAGTATAGAGCTTTGGATTGTGTCCTCCATATTGCTGAGATTTCTGGGACTGTACCTTTTTAAACCTTTCTGTGGGTGAAAAATGCTGTCCATTTGTACAGTAGATTACATTTGACCTATTTCTTGGCACAAAAAATCACTGTATCAAATGACACAATCTCAAATCTAAGACAATTTGAGCTTCTTTTTCAATGAGAGGGAGAAAAGGGCGTAATAGGTCGAAAATACATAGGAAAATCTAATCGTACAGTGCTCCAGCCTCCAGCAGCAGCCGCTGGTCAGGTGTCTGTGCAATATCAATAGTGAAAGCTCTCAGGAATTTGGTCTTTAGTCCAGAAATTGTGTCATTTTGTTTAGTGCCTACGAAGTTTGCTTTATTACAAGTTTATGTTTCACTGAAGAAAATTCTTAAAGCTGGGATTTTGAAATATTTTACCCGTTGTCGTCAAGTACAGTACATCGTTATCGTGATATTTCTTTTTTATATCGTGAACTCGCCCTGCCCTAATCTGTATTAACCTAATATGGATAATGAACTGAAGCTACAACCAATATGCAGATCCGGCTGTGACAGTGGGCATTCAAGGCCACAGTTCATTTTCCATTAGTTGAAGCATTTATTTGCCCCAAAGAGCAAACTCATGTGAGATGCTACAGTTCAATCTCAATCTGAACTTAGATGTTATTTTTTCACAAGACCAATACGAAAGATTTGCCGGTGCCGGTGTCCATTTGGATTTGGTAGAACTCTCCGGCTTTTCGGCACACAAAAGCACCCGTCGCCTGTCAGGAGCAGCGAGACGGGGCTGTCCGTTTGAGCCGTGATGGAGGGCTTTGGAAAGGAGTGTGTACGTGCGAAGACCACTTCCTTCCGTGTGCGTCTGACCTGGTCCCTGCTCGCTTGCCAGCCCGGTAATGACGTCCCTTGGGTGCCAGCGCGGTGCTGCATTCTCCCGCAGTCTGTCTCCCGGTATAGTCCTAATGACATCATGATCACACAGTAGCCTCTTTCATGCCAAGAGCCCTCTTCCTCAACCGCCACTGCCATCACAACTGCAAGTCTCGGCGCGTTAACTCTGCTTTCACACGCGCTTTGCCAGGACTTCACAGCACATCAGCAGCTTGACATTTTCTCCCCGCGCCGAGCGACTGTACGGTACATCCTCGGCGTCTATAGGAAAACGTATTAAAAGTCAAAACAGAAAGCGCTGCGTTTTTTGAGGGCAAAAGTGCTGCGCTGAGACAAAGATGAAAGTGTCAGGTGAAAACGAAGGGAGGAAAAGTGTGTATCTCACATTTCATCTCACAATGGAAGCCAGATCCGGTCGACGGAATTTGTTGCTAGAAATGTCAAGTCCTAAAGCAAAGAAACGTCTGCGAAATGTGCTGAACATACCTGGGGTGTTTGAAATGTAGTTTATACGCTATTGTCTTACTGTGAATGGGCTTGCCACAAAGGTTATGTTGGCTGGGGACCGGGTATTTGAACAGCGAATCTTAACTTTACTGGAGAAAATGGGTAAGCAGGTTCCGCTTCTTCAATGCCCAAATAATAATTAGCATTTGCCTAAGCGTTACATTGGCAATGAGCGATAGCAGCAAAAGAAACTTTTGATTTCTTTTCCACCTCTTCCATCTTCCTCGTCTGAAATAATCGTTGTAATAATCTTTTTGTTGGGTTGGACTATCGAGGAAAAGCGCCCGCCTCAGCAGTTCCACAGTCTGTTCAGCTCATCGAGTGAACGGCCGGGCCTTTGTGGAGCGTGGAGCATTATCATTACAGCAGTACAAAAATAGGATCATAGGCATGCCTTCTCCTCCGCAGCCTGCAGCAGCACCGCCACTACCACAGGGACTGGCTTCCTTTCCTTGTCTCCTCGCTGAAGGCCGCTGGAGTTTGATCTCCCCTCTCCCCCTCCATTGGCCCCGAGGCGTCTGATTAAATGCTAATTAAAGCCGTTAGCGCTGCTATCACCGCTGCTAACTCTTCTGCCTCTGTCACAGAGATTAATGCCCCTCGTTCATCATCCCAGCTCGCCCAGCCTGAGTACCTGCCCGGTTCGCAAAACCTGATCAAGTCATCAGCCCCCAAAGCCCTGTCCTCGCCTCCTCCCGCCGCGCCAAGATGGACGAGCGCTTTAAATTTTAATTTGAAAATTGCCCTCAATTACTTCAGTGGCGACCACTTGCTGGAGCTGCTCCTGTGGCTGAGTGGAAGGGTTAGGCATCGGGTCAGTGGCCGTGATGAGCGATAAGGGGACATTAATAAGAAAGGCAGAGGTTCATTTAAAAGCAGAAAGGACAGTGGGAGCAGCTTTCTCATTATTTAACTCCCGAAGCTTTATTTAAAGGACTTTATTTAAGGATACCAAGTTAATGTGTCCTCCAGGACAGACGGTTAAAGCGCCTGACAGAGTGAGAAAGTTATGGCCATAACTTACACCCTGAGCACACACTGCGGTGCCATCTTTTTTATTTCCTCTGACATTCCCACTGTTTTCAGCCACAGCACAACGAGTCTCGGAGGGACATAAAGCTTTAGCACAAACTTACACACATCATTTCATTTTATTCTTTCACTATTTCTGCCTCACTAATGTTTTATTGGTTCCAATATTGCTAATCTTTATAAGCTATTGGAGGATATTGAACCATGTATAACAAGTCAGCCAAATGTCAGCAGAACTACCAGCAAATCAGGGAACGAGGTGGAAGTGAATGCTCTTTGTCCTTCCTCCATATTCTCTCATCAGGTTGCTTTTCGAGCAGCGTACGAGACAGAGAGCAAACTTCACTGCTTGTTGCTCAAATGAAGAGTAGCCCCCAGTCGTCGACTCGTCAAACTACGGAGGACAGGCCTGACTGGGTTGGCCATTGGCAGAATTGAGAATTTGTAAATGCAATTAAAAGACTTGTTGTATTATCCAAGTTTACTAAGCAAGGTGATAAATGTGTATATTTTAAACCCAGGGTAAAGACAGTTCCATTTTTTTCTTCATTAGCACTAAAAATAGATCAGAAAGGAACTCTTCTGGCTTTTTACAACTGTGACGTCGGAGCTTTCACCCAAAAATGCTTCCTCTTCATGTCAGTGCCAATGCTCCGCCGGAAACCTGTGCACGTAAAGAGCTCTAAATCTGTCTGCTGGTGTTTATAACATCACAATCAATGGAAGGAAATGGCGGAATACTCCACTCCACTTCACTTTTTCTGCCCAATTTATCTCACCCATGTCAAAACACCAAGCTGTATGTGCGCCCCTTAAACTTGACATGCCACATAGGTTACAGACGAAGACACAGAGGCAGCCCGATATGACATTTGAGGAAGATGTGTTGCCAGCTTCAGGCTTTTAGTCCTCAGAGGCAAAGAATCCATCAGATTGCAGTTAATGCAACATTTATAGCACAGGCAGCTGGGGAGTGCAATATAGACACTAATGTAAAGGTAGCTTGATAACACAGTCCCATACATTATTTCTGGGGAGCAGGATTATGAATTCTATGCTGGATGATTGCTCAAAGGGTTCCCAGTTGCACATTTGTCTCTGGGGTATACTGCGCCTTACTTTGGTATTAAAGGGGGGTGTGAGGCTCTTTGCAGGTACATGATAATCATCTCAAACACATCTTGATCATTATCTTACACTTTGCTAGTTAGAAAATGTTATGCTGATACTGTATAACAGCTTAATGAAAAAATATACCATGGGCTTGGTTTTTCCGCTTGCAATGAAAGGATAAGCTTTGCCAGAGATCGTAAGGTAAGGAAAGCATTTATACGTAAGGACTAATGTTGGAAGGACTAACCTTGGACAACATGAACATAGCATCGCGATTGGCTGTGTGAAGCCTTATGGGAATGGGGGCTGGCACCAGAGGTTCCTTGCTCAAATGTACTTTCCAATTCCAATAAAATTTTTGCCCCATTTTAAGTCGTTATTGGACATAGGCTTGTCATTCTTATGGTTCGTTCACGTAGAACGCGATGGAAGAAGAAAAATGAAACGACTGGCGTTAATCGTGTGAATATTTTGAAAGTCCACGCTTCATCGCCTGAAAGAAATCACTCCATTCGCCTGAGAATTTCGCCCATATTTCGCCTCTACGTGTCATCACTAGGCGGAGCTGTTATCCTGCTGCTGTTTCCTGTTATCAGTCAAGCCAACATGGCGGAGATCTGCTACACTGAGCGAGTCAGCCATCATTATTTAGTGAGGAAAGCCGAACTACAGCGGCAGTGGCGCTGTTCCATGTATCCAGGCCCAGTTTGAGGAGCTGTTGTCTGGCGTTGGAACTAGCACTATGACTATGCCCCGCTGTCACCCCGCTGCCAGCCCTTCTGTCTTTGGTTAGTAAATCAATCAGTGCTAAATCAATATAATTAAATTGTACAATATTTCCATTTGAAAATGTCACTTTACATAGAGAATTGGCCATGAAATAACAAGCGACTTGTTGCTATCAGCTGGCTCTACCCACGTTTAAGTACATACAGTATTAAAACAAAAAAACAGAAACAACTTTTGCCTGGCAGTCCGATCTCCTCACTTCTTGTCACAGCCAGAGTCAGTCCCTGATTGGTTAACGTGTCGCGATTTGACGCAAAAGTTCACATTTTTCAACTTGAGCGAGCCGGGCGATGGAGGAGAAGTTTCCGCGTCTCTTTTCCGCTTCGCTCTAGGAGAGCGTCAAACGTGTCTATCAGCCCATTCACTCCGCTCTAGTCGCTCAAATCGTGCAAACCGTCTTGCTCTACTCGTATCCATTGCCACGCTCCTCATCGCGCCTTTACAGAGGGATAACATGTAAACGCTTGCTCCTCGCGCCTCCATCGTCTTTGGTCTGAACGCACTATTACCTCCACATGTTTGGCTTCATATGCACTACATGATTATGCTATCTTTATTGTTGCAAAATTTACTTAACAAAAACACTGTTCAACACCTAGCATGTTTGAGCTTCCTTTAGCCCACTCTGAACACTATGGAGATAGCCACGCCCCTCCTTCCCATTGTATACTGCAGGGGTCGGCAAGTGTGCTTGATGGACGGCCGATTGTTTTCATTGTCAATAAACCAAGGGCCAAACCTCTCAATTGTAGCCCAAAATAAAGCACTTTCTAAACGCCATCATAAATTACCTTATGGTGTGGTTTTGTCTTTGAAATAAAAATAAATATATATAGTATTTTCTGCAGTTTGACAGGTTTGTTTATTGATTTGTGCAGCAAGATTTCCCTAAATCATGTTAGGGGGCCAGATTCTATACTCGAGGGCCGGATTTGGTCCTCGGGCCTACCCCTGGTATGGACGATCTGATATTACCAAGTAATTAAGAGTCCAGGACAAATGTCAAAGTTGTTTGCCCAGGACCAAGTCAGTTGTGCTAGATAAGGGGAGGGACGGTCTGCTTTGAAAACTTGAGATGTCATGACAAAAATTTAGTTTAGGAACAGGGAACGGTCTGCTGTAATTTTGGATAGATCTATGAGTTAGTTTGTCTGAAAATATACCTAAACCTAACCCTAAACATAGCCCTAACCCTAACCTTAAAGTCGTACAGGAGTAGGCAAAAAAATCCAGCGTAGGCAAAAATTCTTCAGTCTTCATCTGTACTTTGTAGTTGAAGTGTGTTGATGACGATCTTTGGACTAAGATGGAAACGTCCTACACTTCAACTACAGAGTGCAGATGAACACTGAAGAATTTTTGCCTAACGTTAAAGATTTCCCTGTTCCTAAACTTAATATTTGTCAAAGTTTTCAAAGCAGACCATCCCTCCCCTTATCAAGCCCAACTGAGCCCTGATTGGCAGGCTGTAACACTGGTCCAACATCACGACATTGGCCCTGGACTCTTAATTACTTGGTGATATCAGATCCTGCCCCCTGGAACTTCACAGTCTATGTGTATAGAATGGACAGGAGGAACTCAAGAGGAGCTTTGAGGAACAGGAGATGCTTTTCATGACCTACCGCTGGGTAAAAGAAGACATGCTCACGTGCATAAAAGCTCTAAAAAGTCGATGTGGCGTACCAGGACACAGCGTCCTCGACATATGGGATGAAACATGCTGCAGAGAATGCTGAGAACCTGCTCATTCTCTTCACGTCTTATAAACCATCACACGCCATTGATTTTGGACATGCCCAGTCGTCCACTACAGTGCGACTCTTGTCAGGTCCACTTAAGTCTCTATGGCTTGCTACCTCCACGTCAGCTCCACGGACCGAACACTCACCTGCCGCCTAATAACTGCTGACAGGTGCTGCTCTGGCGCCATGGCAACCGGCTCCACTCACCTGTCAGGGCTTTTTATGCTCCAAGTGCACAGGCAAAACATGAAACGGACCGGTGACACTGAGGTTGATGTGCACAGAAGAACGGGAGCTCTTTGTATCTGCGGAGTATTTGATGGAACTGAAAGACAGGAAAGTGCAAAAAAAAAAAATAATGGTTTGATCAAGGTAATTAGAGGTAACGTTGAAATAATTACTTTTGTTTACCTTTGTGGTTGTTGTTGTTGCATTCTGATGGGCTGTGGACAAGTGTGTGTTTGGAGAGGAGAAAGAAAAATTTGATTCAATAATCTCATGATTCGGTTCGATTCACGATGCAAGTACAATATAAACAATATTTTATTCCCAATTAGACAGAAAACATACTTATATACTATACTGTTAATTACTGCTGAAGTTTGAATATTTTCATTTAACTTGGTTTTGAAATAATAATAGTGTAATTGTTTAGTATTAGGCAGTATTCATGATCTCTGTTTTAAAAGAATCCAGTCCCATCCAACTTTATTTATAGAGCGCTTTAAAAACAACATAGTGGACCAAAGTGCTGTACATGTACACAAAACATAATAGTAGCAAAAATAAGGCAGAGTACAATAAAAGTCAACTCTCCAGTGGGTCAAACGCCAAACCAAAGAAATATGTTTTCAGGAGAGATTTGAAAACAGGAAGTGAATCAGTCAGTCAAGTTTAGGACCAGCCACAGAAAATGCACGATCACCTCTCAGCTTTTTCTTAGTCTTAGGGACCAACAGTAGAGCCCGATCTGAGCTGACCTCAGAGAGCGAGAGAGGACGTAGGAAACAAGGAGGTCACACAGATACTGGGGGGCTTTTAAAAATAAATAAAATCATTTTAAAATCAATGCGGAAGTGCACAGGGAGCCAATGGAGGGAACGGAGAATGAGAGTTATGTGATCAAATTCCCGTGATCCAGTTAAAAGGCGAAGAGGAATAAAATTGGTTTCCTATTTTCCAAAGCTGCTTAATGGTAGAATATGCCCCTGTATTCGCAATACTAAACAAAATACAAAACAAAATTGTAGTGCCCCAAAGTAAAGAAATACATCACGTGCAGGCCATGTGCTGGTTAACTGGATTCACTCGGCACAGCAGTGAGTTTGCTTTGAGGCTCGTATTTGGACTGTTCCTGGGAAACTTTTTGCTTTTATATGTTAGAAACAAAGATTTTTTTTGACCGTGATTGGACAATGCACACTCGGAGAAGAAGGATTATAACTGATTTTGGATTTTATGCCTTTGTCCAGAGCATACTCACTGTGCTGGAGCTACAGCTGGATGTTGACACAAAGCCTGGTCGTCTTCAGGAGAACCTTAACCAAGCTTAGGCTGATTTAATGTGTTCTTGGATTAATGAATGTAACCTCTGAGTTTGGGTGTGCCCTCACAGCGGGCCGCCTAGCTTATAAAATACAAAATATGGACTAAAAAATTGTGAGACTTTAGTATTGTGATGCATCATGGCAAAATGCATTGTTACACCCCTACTATAGCTTATAGGCTCCCAAAATAATAGGTTAGTCCCCCAATATAATTACTAATGGGGTTTCGTGCCTCCCATAGTACATGTTTTGCATTCAACCTACATACAAACTATGCCCTCAATATGATTTAATGACCCCCTGAAATCATTGAGAAGACAACATTAACACCAATAACATTGAATTTGTGATGTTTATTATTCTACTTCCTTATTGGAAAAAGGCACAGGATGAGACACAAGAAGTAAACATTACATAAATGGTTACGGAAAACTACTATTTGCCAGTTCTATCTTTACAGTAAACAGAATTCTTCTTCCTGCCACTTCTGTTTTAGGACAGTGGTTTCCAAAGTGGAAAATATTGATTGTATTTAATAGGCCTTGGATAACACGGTTGTGTCACAATACAATACGTATCACAATACTTAGGGGTCAATGTGATACTTATTACGTCTGTGTAGGTTCTCAGTCGTACAGAAGTTGTCCATCGTAGGCCAAGATTCTTCAGTCTTCATCTTCAACTACAGAGTACAGATGAAGACTGAATAATGAGAATCTTGGCCTATGATACTTATTATGGTACAGTAAATAATGAACATTTTGAAAAGGAATATAAAGTTGTGTCCAAAAGTTATTAACCAAATGTCTGACATTTATTGAAGTGCTAAGATTGAAAACCGGATTAACAACAAAATATAGGTTAAACAAAGTGGTGAAAAAATAATAATAAAATAGCCCGATGAAAATGCCTCGAAACACTGAGCAGTCCTTAAACAGAGATCTAGGCTAAAGCTAATAACTTGTAAAGCAGCCGGCTCTAATCCGCTATTAAACACTTAAAAGTGTTAAAAGCATTGGGCCTCATTCATGAATGTTTTCTTAGGAGAAAGTTCTTAAGTACGACTTTAAGAAGTTTCTGGAAAATCTCAGGTCTGATTCACAAAGAGTTCTTAAGAAGACAAACTAGAGATGCCTCAAATTCATGAACGTGACACTAAGAACACCACTCCCCTCATTATCGTGAACTGTGCATTATGTTTGTTAGTTATTAGTTAGTTTCCTACACAAAGTCATCTCCTCCTCTGCATGTTCTTCAACTCACTGTTTATAAGTTTCACAGAATGAAAGAGTTCTTATACCTATTGTATCTGCACAATAAAGCCCTGTACCTTCTTCTGGAGTGCAAAAGTGCACACAGAGTGTAGAGTCACACGTTACACTCTGAGTACTCACTTAATGACTATGTAAATACAAAGACACACCCTTTAAACTTCCATATATGGGCATGACAAGGGCACGAGGCAGTACTCATTTATCAAGTTCATGTGAGCAACTTTTTGAAGATACTATACTTCAACGTATTCAATTGTATTCAACTATACGAGTAATTTTTTTCACATACTTTTTTACCTCTATAATATTTTGAAGTGACAAATTAAAATGTATTCAGTTTAATTAATTAGACTTCACAATGTTTTTATACAAATTTCATAATGTTTTGTTTGCTTGAGTATTTCATATTTGTATGCTACTTCATTTTTTTAACCATGTTCCTCTAATTGTAAATAGCCTATATTTTGTTTTAAGTCTCGTTCTCAGAGTGGCTACCGACGAGCAGCAGCTGTCACCTGTGAATTTAAACTGAGGCCATCTCTGCTCTATATCATTACCGATCACTTTCATTCTCTCAAAATAAAAATTTAAAAATGAAATGAAATAATTTTTAGAAATGTGTTACTCATGCTGTTTAAGACTTCGAATTTTTGGGTCCATTTTGCCTTTGGTAATATTCTAAAACTGCAGATTTTCTGTGCGTAAGAGTCCTCCTGACTGTTCTTACAGATGTATTCATCCAGAATGTTCTTAAGTCGGCCTTGAGAAGAAATTTGTGCGGAAGTTTGTTTCATGAATGAGGCCCATTGATGCAATGATAAAGTATCTTGGTGTTGCAGCAAAGGCCTATTGTGATATATTGCAAAACAATATTGTCCCTGCTCTTGTAGCCTATTTAATATAATTATTTGTTGAAAACATGCATTTGGGAATTGAGGTTTAATTATCTAATTGCATAATAGTAAACCAGACATACATTATTTTTTATTTATCTATTATATTATGTATCCATTTTTCCAAGGTTGTTCATGGTAAATTTGGGGTCCCCTTTTTAAAAACTAAGATTATTTACCACAGGCATTATTCCATCAAATTAAGAAATAAT
>OMNZ01033658.1:1360-14161 GCA_900303255.1 Lesueurigobius sanzi | reverse complement strand
GTTTTCATTCATTTTTACTATACAGTTTTCAAAAAATAATTATATTGAGAGTTTAAACGCACATCGAAGACAAACCATATCCTGGATGATGACTATACTGATGATACCACAATGGCAAAAGTGTTCAAATATAAAGGAAAAATGAGTCTGTGGGGGTTTTGACATGGGTGGGCACTGTTGACCTCTTTACAAATGACATGAGATAAGACAGAAGTTACAGCGGACATACCTAAAAATGGCACTGCAGACTACAGACATGACAACCCACTTTATTTATAGATCTAAGTCACCCTATTTTGGCCCTGTGGCAACAATACTACCCAAGCTTGACTCATCATCCTGTTGGAGCCATACTTACTGTCAACAGCAACTTAAATAAAATAATGGCATTTCCTCCTTTTTCCCTGCTCACATTTCCTTGCCTCCCTCTTACACGCTCGCCTCCTCCTCTGCTGCTCAGAGATACAGAGTCAAAAGGATGCAAATCTGCCCACTTCCTTCCTCCCTTCCCCCATCTGCAAACAGAGATAGCTCGGGGCTAGTCCCAGGCCTTTCTACATGCACAGGCAGTGACAGTGAGTTACGCTCCATATCTCCCCTATAACAAACTGTTCCCTCCTTAACAAGCAGACGAGCCTCCTTCTCACCAGGCGGCACGGACCGAGCCTTCTGATTGGCCACGGTTATGAGAGTATGAGGACTGCCTACTCCCCATTTGCATTCCTCTGCCTCCTTCTTCCTGGCTGTACAAGCACCTTTGTGGAGGGATCGGTGTCCAATAACCGGTTTAAAGGCAGTGTAGCCAGACTGAATTCTCTGTTTTCAGCCCCAAGTTCATTTGAAATCCACTGAAAACCTGTCCAATTAAAATGTATTATTAATTTAACAATGTTGACTTTGCGGCTCTTCTGTCTGTGCACCTAATCGGGTTAATTCGGCCGTATATGTCGAGAATAATATTCTCCACTGCCAAGTTCCACCAAAGATGATATTAGAGGGCAGACACAACTGAATGACTTGTAAAAAGAATAATAAGAATAATATGTGGAAATCAAATCTTTATTCCTGGACACGCCATAGTTCAGGATTGTAAGCTCTTAAGCTGGACACACACGACAGGATTTTTAGCCAGATTTTTAGTCTTAGGAGGAATGGCTCAATAAAAACTTTCTGTCATGGCATGATCTGTGGTGGGACTCCTCATGTGTGTGTGTGTGTGTGTGTGTGTGTGTGTGTGTGTGTGTGTCCTTAAGTGTGTGTGGTCTGTGCACAGATCTTGCACAGGTCTCAAAAGATTAAAAATCCTCTAGTGTGTGGGCACCTTTTGTCAAACAACAGTTCTCTCTCAGTATTTCAAAGTATTGTACGTTTCTTCTTTCATTAAAGAGGCTTCGTCAAACAAAACAAAACAAAACAAAACAAAATTTGTTAATGTGTTTAGGAAGTTGAGGATCTGTGAAAGGAAAAAGGCAACACTAAAACTCCCCACTGCATCTTCAAATAAAAAAACTAAGACCGGAACGAAGTGCGTTAGTGCCGCTGACAAAGCTTCTTGGATGAAAGGCAAAATATCAACACTTGCCCAAGCATTCACGGGGCCCTAAGCGCAATTATGTCATGGGAACCCTTGCAATTTCAACTTAATTTCAGATGGATATATATTCCCATAAATGAGACCGGGAGTCAATCCCCCCACCCTTCATCCTGATATGTTTGTAGAAGAAACTAGAAATGAGTCAAATTGGTTTGAGAAACTAATTTCAAGAATTCTTCCAGTGGGGTAGGTTTTTTACTCTTAAATTAAGAAACAAATATCTAATCGTGCTCGAAATTGGATAAAAACACTATCAATTTTCTTGAAATAAGAATGTTATTGAGGTCTTTTCTTAATTATTCTTAAAATGAAAAGAAAAAAATAAAATTCAATCAGTAAAGTCTGATCTAAAACTGATTAATCCATCCTTATATTAATTTTCTTCTGTATATTCGTTGCTGGGTTGCCGTAAAACATATTAATTTTCAGGAAATGAATGTCCATCCATCTTCTTCCGCTTATCCGTTGCTGGGTCGCGGGGCAGCAGTCCAAGCTGCCCGGGTCACACTGCACCAGTCCCTTATGGCTCCTCCTGCAGGTGGTGGGTCCACAGGAGGACGGCCCCACGATGCTCCTTCACCTCTGGGAGACGTAACTGGCCTTGATGGTCTCATCATAAGGAGCTTCTGAACTGCTCTTGGTCTGACCCGTCACCTAGGACCTGTTTGCCCTGGGAGACCCTACAGGAGCATAATGCCCCAGACAACATAGCTCCTAGGTTCATTCGGGTGCTCAAACCCCTCCACCACGATAAGGTGACGGTTCAAGGAGGGGTGGAAATGAATGTATCAATATTTGAACATGAGTATCCATACTTTCGATACTGACTCCAATATTAAAGTATCAATATTCTCGTATTGAGAAAAATGAGCCTGTTGTAGCGATACTTCAAGACATGTCCTTCCTTTCTACTTCAAAAAGAAAAACCTACAAATATTAGGAACAAGTTTGAGCTAGTTTCATGTTGTCTGTTAACTCGCCCTGCTTCGTAGCCTCCTCTTCTCAACACTTACACAGACAGAGCTTTCGGATTGGCCACAGTTGCAACAATATGAACTGCCTATTCCTTTTATTTGATACTATAGCCTCCCCTTCTCTGTCCTTCTCCTTGTTGTGCACCTTTGTGGTTTTCTCCCGTCGCCCATGTGTGCGTATGTGTAATTGTGGACCACTGGCTCCGGGCTTATTACTTTAAGTTGTCTCCAGCCCCTGCAGCTAATCCTCGCCTACTTCAGGGAGGGATAACAATAATACAACAAGATCTAGTGGTCCTAATGAAATCCTATCAGGTTCCCAGTCTGAATGTCAGCGGAGGGGGGCGAGGCTGGGAGTATATGGGGTATTGATTGAATGGAAGAGGACCAGGCAGGCAGAGGATGGCAGTGCAGGGGAATAGTGGGATGGAGAAGAGAGGGGTTTGAAAAGACTCGGTAGAAGGTTTTGTTTGTTTGTTTTAACAAAGGGTGGACTACAGTATATGGCGAAGAATGGCATTGACTTTTTAATCCTCAATAAAAGGGGGAAAGGGTATGTTTTTTATGGTTTCATACATTTAATTAATCATCATCAACTCAGAACATCCTGGTCAACCACACAATGGAATATCTTATCTATATTTTCATTGGGATGGAGAGTGAACAAAGGCGTCTTCATACAAAGCGTGTGTTAAGTTAACCAAACATGGGCAGAACTATTGCATATGGTTGTTGTGTCCTTGTGTTCATACTAATTATTCCTATGTTGTTATGTTCAAGTCTGAATACTGGAAATATTACTTTAAAGTTGTGGTGCCTGACTTTTTGTTGTTGAAGAGCAGCGGTGTTAAACTCATTTTGGATCGTGGGCCAATATTTACCTAGAGTATGACGACCGGTCGCATATACTGTAAACGGGAAAATAATATTGACATTGAGCAGTTATTAACCTCTTAAACCCCAACAGGTGCCCAATGTGGGTCCTGGGGAAGGAAAGAGACAGAGAGAGGGGAAGGAGAGCTCGAGAAGAAGGAAAGAGGGAGAGAGGAAGAAGAGAGAGAGGGGAAGGAGAAAGAGAGGAAAGAGACAGAGGAAGGAGAGAGATTTTAGTGCCCAATTTGGGTCCTATAGGGATTAAGAGGTTAATTATTTTTTTCTTCATGAGTGAAAACATTGGAGCTGTTCTCCCCTTTTAGCCAGTGCATATTAGGCTTGGTCATGTTTCGTAGCTTGAAGAGCTCGCGGGCTGCATTTGGTCCCCGGGCCTTAGTTTGCTACTAAGTCGCTCTGGAGTATAAGTCGCACCAGCCAAAAAATGCACAATAAGAAGAAAAAACATATATAAGTCGCACTGGACTATAATTCAGGGGGGAAATTTATTTTACAAAATCTGAGACCAAGAACAGAAAGGCAAATTATAATAATAACAATAGAATAGAGGACAACAGGTGTACGGTATGCTATCGTAACACATTGATGGTCAGCTACATGAAGCATAAACAACAAACTGAATAGGTGTCTGGTAGGTTAATGTAACATATTAATTAATCTACAAGTCGCACCCTATAAGTCGCAGGACCAGTCAAACTATGAGGAAAAAGTGCAACTTATAGTCCAGAAAATACAGTACTTTTTTTTGACATACTCATGTACGCTCTACAAGTCATGGGTGGGATTAAGAGTTCTAGAGTAAATGTATTTTTGCTACCACAGTTTATGACACAATTAAAACCAGACGTGAGAAAAACTAGTGCTCAGGAAGTACCACAGAAAGTAGCTGTTTTGGGGAAGGTGCTCTTTGGTGTTGGGGGACAGAGATTCTATAGAAAAATAAAGAACCAAGGCAGTCCTCCCACAACATTAACACTCAAACGACTAAGGCAGTAATTTTGACTGCTCCCAGATTTGTATATATAATTCCTCTGGCTACATACACTTTTGGTATTCCTCATCTGCTGACTTTTCCTGTATCTGTTTGTACCTTATTCGTATGTTGTATTTTTCAAGAAAATATAAAAGCTAAAGGAGATTTAGGTAATTCTACCTAGAACTACCAAAGCAGTCATTTTGACTGCTCAATTGATTTCAATGTAATTTTTGAATGTATCAATTTTTTTCTCCCATTCTGGCCAATGAGGAGCAGAGGGCAATGGGAACAGAGAGCAGAAACTGCCATAGAAAGGTGGTTAGGTAACAAAAAATTGAGTTGGTTGGGCATTAAAAAATTACATTGAAGTCAATGGAGCAGTCGAAATGACTGCTTTGGTCATTCTAGGTAGAATTACCTAAATATCCTTTAGATTTTATATTTTCTTGAAAAATACAACATGTGAATAAGGTACAAACAGATACAGAAAAAGTCAGCAGATGAGGAATACAAAAAATGTATGTAGCCAGAGCAATGACATATACAAATCTGGGAGCAGTCAAAATGACTGCCTTGGTCGTTCGAGTAGTTTCAAAAGTCTGGTAGTTCTAGTGTTAATTCTCTATTTACATTTTCTAAAAAGCTTTTATTGTACTGATCTGATGCATAATAAAAACTTTTTAAACATGTTGGTGGTTTCTTCCACACGTATCGGCTCCAACTAGCCTTTCTCAAGAAGTGAGGACCAGCGACTACCTCTTCTGTATTTGTAGAGGAGTAACCCCTCACAATTAGGTGACTAGAGCTTTGGAATGTGATGTCACATAAAGGGGCGTGGTCAGCAGATTGTGTTGATGTGTATGTGGCGCCATCTTACCGGTCCAAACAACAAACTGCTAACTGTTGAACTAAGAGAAGCTAGATGGACTAATAACTTCAGGAGAGTTCAAGCCTGTTGTGTAGTTAACTGCCATGTTAGAACGCACCATCTACCAGGGAATAATGTTGAAAAGTTGTTGTGTTTTCATTGTTTGTTGTCCTGATAAATGGTGCAATGCATTGCACTGTGATGTCAGTTCCAAAGCTCTAAGGATGACCTTCTTCACCTCAATGTAGCACATTTTTTATTGCGCGATAGAAGATATGGAATCTAAATCAGTGCATTTCATTTCTATGGTGGTCCACCCTGTTTCACTTTGCCACAGCTCAAAGCTGAACACGTATTCGAAACATGCATCGGCCTATGATTAATTTGGTGAACAATGTGGATGTGCAAGAATGATTGAGAGCTAGAAACAAGTCAGGGCCAAAACCTCACCTTTAATACTTGTTGGAATAATCAAAAATGATATGAGGACATCAAATACAACACACGTGCAATGAGCTAGATTGTAGATGTGTATTTGATGAGAGTTAGAGCAGGTCACAGTCAGTTTAGTCATTCAGAAAGTACATACGCTTTAATATGATATTCCCTTGATCAAAACAAATGTACTGCTGCTTTATCAGACTTGTGGTGTGTACCTTGCAAGTGAAAACATTACCACAAACCTAACCTTTAATGAATGTTTGAAAAAGTGCACAACTGAGAGCCATAAAGCTATAAAATTAATTGTAATTCTATTTTCACTGTGTTGTTGTAATATAATCACTGTCACCATATGAATACCAAAGAAATGTGTATGATTCCTATGAGACTGCTACATAATAACAACAAAAAAGAGATGGAAACTTTATTTACAATTCATTTTATCTGAAAATGTTGCTCAAAATTGCACCGCACTGTGTTATATTATCTATTTATGCATATCATTTCATTTTTTTAGTTAATTGGTTGAGAATTCTGCCAAAAGGCCAGATCAGGTTGACTTTAAACAGGAAGCAGACCAGTCCTGCACGCACCCCTGGGATTGCATTAGGCCCGCCCCATTATGCAGTTGCCATGGGAACCGTGACACCTCCGCTGACAAACAGAGAGGCCCGCTCCACCGGACTGCGCTCCTACATGTGTCTGCGGGGTATGTCCAGTCTTTATTATAGGCTGGATAACAGTCTAATTGGGCCAGTCCGTCACAGGTTTTTTTTTTTCTCCGATACATTTGGAAAGATATAATTACATCGAAAGGGAAAAGTTGAGGAATTTTATATGATTAAAAAGATTCATGCTGATTCTGACCAAATCGAATTCCATTTTTTGCAATTCCCACTGACCACGATTCATAAATATTTACATATTTCTTGCCCATGTGGCGTTCGTAAAGCAGCTGAAAAAGATACAGAAAGTATACGCACACATGCACACACACAGGCTCTTCTCAAAAGTTACATTTTTATTCCACTCTTGCAACAAAATCTCCACTTTAGTGACACCTACAGACACCAAACCGTCCACTCTTGTACTGAACAATATTTTGAAGGTTTCTATATATTTCAATTTTTAATTTATAGCCTGATTTATTTAGTTTGGAACCACAAAAAAGACTTATTCTTAAACAAGATTGAAAATCCCCTCTGAACCAACCTTTGCAACTAATATATCAACAAAATAATTGAAAAGCAATCATCTTTATTGTCAATTCTACGTAAAGCATGTGCGAGAATCACATTTTTGCGTCTCTTTACCAGTGATAAATAAAAAGACAATAGTAGCACATATGTCCACGTGTTTCTAAAAGCACAATAGGTAAAAGAGCCTTCAACTACCAAGCTCCAGTTTTATGGAATCAACTTCCGTCTCATGAGAAGCAGACACAGTCTTCATTTTTAAGACTAGGCTCAAAACGTTCCCTTTTGAAATAGCAGCAGTAAAGTCACTACATTAGATTTGGAGCACATGACATTTTCATTACTTTTCATGGAACACTTTGTTTAGGTTTTAAAAAATCCATCTTCTTTCGCTTATCTGTGGCCGGATCACTCTGCACCAGTCCCTTATGGCTCCTCCTGCAGGTGGTGGGTCCACACGAGGACAGCCCCACGACACTCCCTCATCTCTGAGCGACGCAACCGGCCTTGATGGTCTCAGCGTAAGAGGCTTCTGAACCGCTCTTGGTCTGACCCATCACCTGGGACCTGTTTCCCATGGGAGACCCTACAGGAGCATAATGGCCCAGACAACAGAGCTGTAGGATCATCATCAAAAACATTGAAATGCACTAAAACAACAAAATTCACAAGAAAAACCTATACAAAAATATACTTAAACCTGTTATGGAAGAGAGAAGTCGCTGCATATGTGCATTCATCATGAATTTAAACCTGGCTCTATCCATTATTGGTAGCACTTTTTGATTTGAAGGATCTTGACATTGTAATTATGGTGTAATTTCATGGAAATTCGAAAGGAATTACATACAAATAGTACTTTATAACACTGTCACCATAATTATCATCATATTATAGGGAAATGTCATAGAAATTACATTTGCAATTACACATAATTTCCATGTTATTACCTTTTGGTTACCATGCTATTACCTTAGTATTACCATATTATTACCGATCCGTAATGTAAAGTGCTACCCCATTAGTTAGATTTCATGGACAATCAATCAATGTTGACTATTTTTGCACATTATGTCTTTTATGTATGAAAACATAAAATGACGAAAAGCTTGCAATACATTTTTTCCTCATATTTATGTCAGTAATAATCAACTGCAGTGTCTCACCTTAACAGACTTTATTTTGTTCCATGGCTGAGCCTTTGATTATTACACTTATGTGAATCTAGACTGGACCTACAAACTTACAATGTCAAAACTTTGGAGACTTTGGAGCGAAAGGTGCTGAAAACCATGATTCTGCTCAGACACAAAGAGCCTTCTCTGTAGTGAACACTGTTCAGGCCTCTCTGCTGTAAAATTGTTTTTTGCGTTGGAATAAGGACGCCATTTATCAATCAGACATTTTCAGCCAAACTCTGTAAAACTCTGACACGCAGTTCCTTGTGGTTTGCGAAGCGTGAAAAGAAACCGGTCACCACATTCTCCAAAACAGCAAGCCTTATGTGTCAAATCTGATTACTGCCGTGTACGCGGCAAAATGTAACCCAGAACTCAGTCAAATCGTCTCCAAAGAAGTACATTTGTCCGTGATTTGAGTAAGCAAGTACTCAGCCGGGCGAAGGAGTATTTTTGCTCTTAAGGCGAGACACTGCAGGTGAATAAGGAAGAATTTTAAATTGAGTGATAGCAATTTGAAAAAAAGTTAATGGAAATTTTATGTATTAATTTAAAAATAAGTAAATACGGCCAAAATTGCCTGTATTTTCAGTGACTAAATCAAAAGAACAGATTGAGCCAGGTTTAAATGCTTTAAATGTTTTATTTTGGATTTAGTTTAGTTTTTGAATAAATTAGTCATTAGTGAAAAAAATCAGCAAAAATTAAAATTGTGCTTTCTTTTATGCCTCTGAACAAACCTTGAGAATAATGTTAAGTACAAGAGTGGAAAACTTGATGGCTGTAGGACAGGCAAGTCCAAAGTGTGCCCCGGGGGCCAAATGCGGCCCTCAGGCCTCTTCATCACCAGAGATGCTTTTTACTGCAATCTAGGCAAAGATTCTTCTCACTGAAGAATCTTGACTTGGACTCTTGAAGAATTTTGAAGAATGGACAACTCCTGTACGACTGAGAACCTACACAGACTCAAAAAGTAACATTTGAAAAAGTTCAGACTGTCTTCTTAATTTAAACAGAGTTCTTTTAGTAAGACAGGGATGTTTTTGTTTACTTGACTAGTTTCAACCACTTCCTGCGAAAGTAACAAGTACCACCACTGGACCAGAGAAGCCATCGAGATCAAGAAACGTGCACCAACATCAATGAACCGGGACGACGGAGCATACACCCTTTCTCACCGTCCTGGAGAAGGCGTCAGTCAGTAGGGGGCGCAAGCTTCCCCTGCTGACTGGTAAATCCACATAAGCAGCCTGAGAGACTTCACCATCACATGACGCTTCTGACGAAGACCACAGGAAGTGGTTGAAACTAGTCAGACAGGTAAACAAAAACCTCCCTGTCTTACTAAAAGAACATTAAAAAACTGTCAAAAAGTAACATTTATTGTGAGACAGAGCTAGCATTCTGGCTCCAAGCCCAAATAAAGGTGTGGTTTTCAACCTCTAGTTGAATGTTTGAATGCACTGACCACGGATCTGTGGCCCTTCATACATGGCATATGTGGCCCTTGGTGGGAAAAGTTTGGACACCCTGCTGTAGGAGCTACTAAAGTGGAGATGTTGTTGCAAGACTGAAAGGAAAAACGCATTTTGAGGAAAAGGCCTTTGAAGTTACAATTTTCTGTGTAAATCTATGGAGAAACGTTGAATCAGTGCAACAATTAAACACCTTATTATGAAGATTTCACAATTTATTATATAATAATTATATTTATATTATAAATTAAGAAAGAAAGATCTCATTGCACTTTTCAGTTTACTTGAAATAAGAGGCCAAAATACATATCCCATTGGGAGGTTTTTTCACAATACAAGTCAGAATTACTTAAATTAAAGGTGCATTATGGAACAAAAAGAAAGAAAAACTTGATATTAATGTCAAAGGTCAAATACACCTTTTAGAGACTCCAGGGTATATACAGGTAATAACAGCAAGGCGAATTTAATGCTCTTTAATGCCATTTTAATTCCACAAATCGGTGCGTATTCAATATTAATTTTCATAGTCAACAGAACTTTTCAACAGAAAGTGTATCATTTCTACCAAAACTCCAGTCTAGACCCCAATTGTTGCATTTTTGAAAACTTCTGCAGTAAAAGTAGTTGAACAATGTCATTATTTTCAAAGAACTTTCGATTTATTGCTAGTTTGAATTATATTTTATAATTTATATTTTTGACGCAATTCATTTAATGCCTTTTTAATGCCCTGCGGAAACCCTGGACTCAGATGGCTCCTTTACTTTCCATCACAGCAGCCTCCAGTTCATGCCACAACCACCCATACACACTGCAAAAAGTGATATCTTGATAGTTAAAATGCACTTCGAAGGTTGAATGAGATGTTTTTGTCTCAATTTAAGTGCAAAAATACGTGTTCCACTGGCAGATTGTTTTTAATTTCCCACTCAAATCAAGGGCAAATTGTGTCAAGTAGAATTTACTTGCAGCCACTGGGTCACTACAAGGTTAAATACCCACTAATATCAGGGGTTTGTTTCATTAAAAGTCCCACAATGCACCTTTAAGTTCACACATTCTTAATTCGAAACTTTTTTGCAGCGTAAAAAAACTCCTCGGGTCACATTTAAGTGCATTTCTGGCTATATGTAACATTTTAAACTTATCTGACCTCGCCTGCACTGTCGATGCCCCATTGTTAATCAAGTATCCTCAAAGCAAAAGCAGCTCTCCGCCCTTTTCATTTGGCAAAAGCATCCCAGAGGAAAAAGCTTTGAGACCCCATGACCTAGAGACTCACAGGACAAGACACAGGCCTGACTCGCTCATCTCCATAACATTGAGATGCAACGAACGGCCGTCTCGTTTGCAGGTGTAGCTCTCCCCTCAGGCGTAAAGATGTTCTAATTATACTCCACATATAGATGCATTATCATTCATCAGCTGCTATTAGGCGCCATTTGACCAACTTCAACCCCACTTGTTTTTGTTGTAAGGAAGCTTCGGTGACGTCACGTGGCATGATAATATACATCTAACCAGGCCGCACCAAAGTCAAGCTGAAACCAAGAAAATCCTCCAGAATTCAGTCTCTTGGGTGGGAGCTATTTGAAGCCCGCGCTGGCACTAATTTAGGCTTGATTGGGGACAAGCTGTTCATTATACTGCAAAAAATAATTGAAGATAAGTAATAATTTATTGAAAGAAGATCATTTGACCTTGATTTAAGCAGTTAAATCAAATTACAACAACAGGCCCGGCCGCTAGTTAACATGAAATCACACTCATCAGTAAAACCAATACAAGATTTGTATGCGCAGAAAAATTGATTTAGCATGATATGTCTCCTTTACCATTTAGAAATATGCCTTATAAATGCCTTTTATTGGTTACAGGAATGGCTCCTTTTTCAGATACAACAATCTGAAAACAATCCATTTTGCTTTTTACTATTGTCCTTTACACCATTGTACTTTTTGTAGTATTTGTTTCTCTCCCCCCTAGAGACACTTACTCACCATTTAACCACTCCTAGCATCCTCATGCACGCTCACTCCCAGCCCCGTGGATGGATGGTGTCACCGATACGTGTCTGCGCCGGAATGCTGTCACCTAATGGATGGGCCAGAGAAGGGATGCCACCCACTGCTCCATCTGGCTAATGCCCCATCCTCTGCTTATGAATTACGCCAAATTGTGCCCAAGAGAGAGCAGCCACATGTTCATTACGAAAGCTGCGGGGGTATTAGCGATCCCCTGAGTCGCACCAAACGAGCTTCATGTCACGGGACGGGCCTGACACACGACATGGTGCTTGCAAAAACAAGGAGGGGTGGAGGAAGACACGAGCTTTCCAGTTTTAATAGGATGCATTCATCAGGCGAACCTTGACGGAGTGGTGACAGCGGCGCATTTCTATTGTTTCGGGGGAGATGATCAAGTGTTCTGTCAGGGCGCGGAGCAGTCATACATTTTCACCATCGGCAACAAAGCCACGGAGGCCGGCTGACAGGGAGGAAAACAACAGCTGATGTATCCTGCCAACAACGCCAAGTGGCACGCAGAGGCTGTCACAGTGTGGGACGCCGAGAGATGAACGTCCAAAGTGCAGCATGCCGTGGCTGAGGCGGCTTCCATCACGGGCCAGATGCAGCCGAGGAGCATGGGGGGACTTTTGGGAGACTGGTTCATATAATGGTGCTTTACTGAGATCTCAGGAGATGGAAGAAATACAGTGTGTACCAGTTGCTGTTAATAAAGTATGTTTAGACGTGTTGAATTGGTCAGCACTTTGTAACCTGCTCCAACCGGTGCTGTGTCCTTGGGTAAGACGTTCACCAACACTGTGTGAACGTTGTGTGTGAGTTGTTTTCATGGTCTAATGGTGCAGATTTGGAGCCACTGCGCTTCCATAGTTTACCCCAGGGCAGCTGTGGCAACATTCATACAGTAGCTTGTCACCATTGAGTTTGGAGTGTGAATAAACAGATGTGGGTAGAGTAGCCAAAATATTTACTCAAGTAAGAGTAAAAAAAAGTTACATTGAGAGAAAAAGGGGAGCGAGGAGTGCTCAGGGGCTCAGTAATAAAGTCACAGGAACCAGTGCTCCTCTGCAGTGTTGAGAGTAACAATTACAATAGTAACTAGTTACAGAAATATATAACTTTTTTCAGTAGCTGGGGAATATAATATATTACTTAAACAAAATACAGTAATATATTAG
>OMNZ01033637.1:0-21146 GCA_900303255.1 Lesueurigobius sanzi | reverse complement strand
TTTGTCTATATATTGCGTTCATATTAGCACAGAAGTCCTAGTTTTCTGCTCAGATAAAATCTCCTAAGCCGCAAAAGGTGCCCGATTTGGGTCCTACAGGGGTTAAGGGGTTAAGAAACTTTGGAGTGATGTTTTGATGCGATATGGCCCATTTCAAATTGAATTGAAGTTGGCGGTGTGTTTTGTAGCGTGTGCTGGTGTCCACTTCAGAACAAACTCCCAAACATCCTGCCTCCTCCTGATGCCTGGTACAGATGTGAGATGGTCAGTTCACCTCAGAACACCTACTCAGGGACGTTACATTCACCTCTTTCTCAATTTGTCCTCCCTCTTTGTACTCACATCTCAAATCCAAAACCCCGCTTGCCAAACATCAACTCTTTTTTTCCCCCGTCTCACGAAAAGGCCTGGCTGTCGCTAAATCCGCGGACCGCCGTTACACATGTTAAAGCGCTCAGAGGAGGACGGCGGGATTTCCTTGACATTCTCCACACTTGAACACATCCTTTCGGAGCGGGGGACTTTGTGGGCCGATCCTGTTGCAGCGAGAGTGGCCTGTGAGGAGATGCGGGGCTTTCATGTGGGGCTGTAGGTGTTAATGGTTACGAGTGCTCGCAGCTGTTGGAGGCAGACGTTTGGGTTTGTCACAGTGGGCACGGAGCGAGCAGGGCGACTCGTTCTGTCACATTTAGAGCATGGCTTTTGCTGAAATGTTTATAAGCGCAGGTAAACCACTACAGCCTATTTAGTATCTGTGTGGTGCACCGTGTATAGGCATTGGGATGGAAATTTACTTAATTTAGTCGCTCTGGAGTATAAGTTGCACCAGCCAAAATGCATAATGAAGAAGAACAAAACATATAAGTCGCATTTTTGGGGGGGGAATTTATTTTACAAAATCCAGGACCAAGAACAGACATTTCATCATGAAAGGCAAGGACCAGGACGGGGCCTTTCTGTGTGGCGTTTGCATGTTCTCCCTGTGACTGTGTAGGTTTCCGCCAGGTGCTCCGGTTTCCCCTACCACTAAAAACATGTACAATATTTCAGGATGAATGAGAATGTGTTTGTGTTTGTATGAGTGTGGGACAACGGATGGAAATTAGCCCAAAGGCTACAATCCGGAGTGGTATGTATGCATGCATGTGTCTCATGTGTGTTCATTAACATGCACTCTCCCAACCAAATAAACATAGAATAAAAATAAATAAATAGAATAGAGAAGAAAAGGCTGAATAGGTGTATTCTAACATAACACATTGATGGTTATTCAGCTACACAAAGCATAAACAACAAACTGAATAGGTGTCTGGCATGTTAACGTAACATATTAACAGTTATTTAAATAACTATAGCATAAAGAACAGAATCAGTGTGAAAATAACAAATGTTTTAATATATAAGTTGTACCTGAGTATAAGTCGCAGGACCAGACAAACTATGAGAAAAAATGCGACTTATAGTCTGGAAAATCTGGTAGTTGTAGCACTAGTAGCTGCTACAGGAGTAAAGGATTAAGGTACACATTTTGTCCATATATACTGTAATTTGTCCTCAGCTGTAGCAGAGCACTCACATTGAGAGAACCACTGGCCTTCTTGCTGTGAGGCGAGAGTGCTAACCACTCCATCACAGCGGCAAACCCAGTAGCACCAGACGAAAGAATGACTTTGCACTCAAAACATTCACTTCTATCACGTAATTGCCGGCTTTTTTCCATTTACTCAAGAAATAATTTGATGCAAAAATAGCGAACAGATTGTAGTACAATATGGCTTGGCATGGCACCACATCCAAACGTCTCCATCATCAAACGGAATTGGCCCAATCCAAAACTGTATTTTTATTAGCTGCAGAATTATTCCACTGTTAAACCAGATGGAATTGTGAGTCTGAGAATGTGTACTTTTTCCAGTCTGGACGCAGAGAGCGGGGACTCTTTCCTCATTGTTGGAGCAGCTCTTTGTTCTGTGTTCTCACAGGTCTCATGGCCTCACCTGTCACTACAAGGAATGACATTATTAGCACACTGACTGACGGCATTCAGCTCATGAAACAGAACTCTCTCCCTTCACTGAAATTAAAGGATGCTAAATCGACTTTTTTGAGCTTTTAACCATGTAGTAACGTTCCTCATCTAAAACAGACCTGGAGCAGAATGAATCCTGTTTGCGTTGGTCCGTTCATGTTGACTTCTGCAGCGCTTCGTTTTCTACTTCCTTGTTCAATCATTGTTTAAGTCCCTACGGGGACAATAAAGTTCACCTTAACCTGAACTATCCTCCACATTTTAAAGCCAATAATCCAATATTGGATCAGTTCAGAGTCGTTCTGTCTCATAGCATGGACATAGCAACTCCGTCGCGCTGCTAGCCACATGTTCAAATCAAAGCTAATTGTTATTTTTACCATGTGATTCCCATTGTTGGCTCTAGGGGGCGAGCCAGGCCAAATCCTCATCAGCCGTGGCAGCAATTTTTTTTTATGCAGGACGGCAGGGGTGATGCTGATGGCGGTCTCTGATTGGCCGATGGCGGTCGGTGATTGGCTTAAGAGGGTTGAATTCAATGAATCTCAAGAAAATGCCCTATCCTTAAGGTTAGGGTTGGGTTTAGGGTTAGCCAATTAGAGCCAATCCCCCACCCCCATCCAGCCTGTCCGTCCTGGGAGAGGATCTCCCCCTTCATGTGGATCTCCCCGAGGTTTCTTCGTTTTGTCCCAATGGGTTTTTGGAGTTTTTCCTTGCCGTGAAGGAGGATCTATGGACAGGGGATTCCCCAGCACTATTAATATTGTACAAATTGTCTAAAATTGTCATTCTATTTTCAGTGAAGCCCTGCGAGGCGACTTTGTTGTGATTCTGGGCTATACAAAATAAATTGAATTGAATTGAATAGAGACCGTGTTGTCAGCCAATCAGAGGCATCACTTCCCCTGCCATCCTGCATAAAATATATTCGCTCACTGGCACTACTATTTATGAACATCGTGTTATCCTCACAGAGGCATTATTTGAATTTATAAAATGTAAAATATCAAGGCACAAACATTCTAATGAAAGATTTTAAGCCTGTTTTAACAGTTATGCATGACATACAAAGAGGTTGGTAAATGTGCAAATACTTTACAGCATCTTAGTTAAACTACAGTCTTTTCCTTTGATGCTGATCCATATATAACTGGTCAGGAAGGGCATCCAGCAAGGCCCTGCGCCTGATTTGCTTTCATTGTTTGTACAGTTTAAATTGTTGTGTCCAAACTCATTCCTTACTTTCTTCACACTTTTCTAACATCCCAATTCTTCACAGGGAGTTTATAAACACATCCCACAACTTTCAGGGTCACTGTCATGCTAACGACTTGCTTGCTAGTTCTTGAGTGGAAAAAATGCCTTATAACAAGATGCACAGTGTCTTTTCACAAATGTCGACTTTTACAGCCAAAACTCATTTCATTCCACTACCAGGAACGTATCTGGTGCAGGGCCTTTAAAATCTAAAGTGTGACCCTGCACAAGCCATTTGTTTGATTTGTAGCATTTAGCAGGACAGCTGACCTTGTGTCTAACTGAAACACCTAATGCCAGTACAGTCTTATTACTCCATCTGTAAGTTAATGAAAATGTGTCTCCATCTTGACGTGCGCTCGTCCATGTTGGCCTCAGCTGTTGACATACAGGGTTAGACAGCCCCTGCCGCTGTTTACTGCTCACAAAACTATGTGCGGCCAACTTTGAACTGGAACTAAGCTCTTCTGCAGTGGCCTTTGAAGCTATGGCCAAATCTTCAGGTCCCGAATCTGACTTTGATTTAGCCAACAGAGTCTGTGGACCAAACTGGCGTACACAAAACAACACGGGCAGGTTTCTCATTAGTTTGGCCAACAAGCGCTTCACATGAGACCTCCTAAATGGACAGGAAAGAGGAAATAAAAGAGATACAGGCGGGCTTCGCATGCCGCGTATTCTGCCTCGCCTCATTTAGCAAACGCCAAGCTCGGGCCCATTTCTTTATCTGAATGGCTTTTGCTTTTAATAGAGCTTAGGAGCCTTTTCTGGCGAGTGATTGATGGGAAAAATGTTTCCAGGGATTAATAACTAATGGAGTGAGAGAAGCCGAATTCATTAGTTCTGAGATGGGGGGAAAATGAGTTCTGCAAATATGGCCTTTGATGGATGAGATCTGAAATAGCCGCCAAGAAGCACTTTCCCTCCACCTCGCAAATCGCTAAATATACATCCACTTTATAGGTGCCTACAGAGCCACGATAAAGAGGACATGCTTTTAGGTTGGTTTATCTAATTTGTTTGTGTCGTTGTAGCGTGTAACTGCAACCTCCACGCGCGCCGCTGCCGGTTCAACATGGAGCTGTACAAGTTGTCGGGGAGGAAGAGCGGAGGGGTGTGCATGAACTGCCGCCACAACACCGCGGGACGCCACTGCCACTACTGCAAAGAGGGCTTCTACCGAGACATGGCCCGGCAGATCACCCACCGACGAGCGTGCAAAGGTAACCAGTTACACTGCCAAAAAAGACTCACTATTTCTTATTCGTTTTTGCAGTTACCACATAAAAAGACTAATGTATTATTACCCCAGAAAGCTTTATAGTATAATGGTTATGGAGCTACCGGATGTAAATAGCACGTATAATGCATTTTCAGGGTTTTTGAAATACTTTGGGACATCATATCAGCGTTTTCTTTATGGTGTTTTTCTAAAAAATATTGTGTATATGGAAAACAATGAGAAATTCACCCTTAAGGCGAGACTATGGAAATTAATATGGAAATATTTTTAAATGAATGATATCAATTTGAAACTTTTGCTGTATATTACTGACATAAATATGAGGAAAAAATGTATTGCATGTTTTCTGTCATATAAAAAGAATGCATTTTATGTGTAAAAATGGCCAAAATTGCCAATATTTTTTGGCGATGAAATCTAAATAATGGATCAAGCTAGGTTTAATTTAATGATTTTATTTTGTTGATATATTAGCTACCAAGATTTGTTCAGAAGGGATTTTGGATTATTAGTGAATAAATCTGTAGAAATTCAAATTTCGTCTTGTTGGGGGGGGTTCAAAACTCAATAAATCGGGCTAGAAATGAAACACTGACAAATCCCTCTGAACAAACCTTCAAACTAAGTTCAAAAAGTTTGGAGTCTGAAGGAGCTACTAAAGTGTAGATGTTGTCGCCAGAGAAAAATGCATTTTGAGAAAATGGTCATTAAAGTTCCCATATAGTTCTATGGAGAAACGTTGAATCAGTGAATAATTACACTCCTTATAAAGAAGGGCTCATTTTTTTTTTGTTTCCAGGTAAAACTTTACATATTAAGAGATCAAACTGGCCCAAAATCTGAACATTTTGTTTTGCCTGCAGTGTCTCCCCTTAAAGCTGGGGTTCCTGATTGGGCCCAAATTAATTTCTAGCTGTCACAATCCCTCTTGCACATCCGAGTAATTCAAGGAAATGAATTCAAAGCATGTTTCAAGCCTGTGTACAGCTATGAGCGGCTATGAGTGAAGCAGGTCAGCCCACCCCGAAAATAAATTGCACTAATTTAGATTCTACTTCCATCTTCCATAAAAGAATTAGATGGAAACAATGCAACAGTCTGTTTACAATATACTGGGTGGTGGCAAAAATAAATGTATTCTACAACAAAAAGCCAGGATCCCCAGCTTTAAGTTCTGACTACAAAAAACCTGGATTAGACAAGCATCACTTTGTTACAAAAATACAAATATTAATGACAAATGATGTGGTAAAAGTGAACATTAGCACAAGCAGCAATATGAAAAAAGGTGTAATTGAGTTTGTATTCTCACTTCACGTGACTCAGTAGCATCTCCTTCCAAATCCTACGAATACAGTATCTGGAGACTAGTGCAGCAGCTCGGAGCGCGGAGGCGAATCTAGTGCTGTATATTTCCCCAAAGAACAGCCAAAATCAGATTCATTCTTTATATATTTGGGTCAAAACTTTCACGGTGTTCCTTTAACTACTATTGCTGACTGCTATCAGCAAGAAATTGTTTGTACTAGAGGCAATGTGAGCACTAAAAGGATTAGAATGCCATGAATAACTATATTTAAACACACAAAATGACAAGCATTAGTTGTGTGAAGCTGCTTGGCTATAAAAACACAGAGGAGAACCACAGTGCCGACTGAATATGCAGTATGAACGAAACAAAACACAGTTCCAGGTGTGAGAGACCAACATCATTGCACTATTCGCGAAATGGAGCCTTTACACTTTCAAATCTTGACAAACGTGGGATCAGAAGAAAGCAGAACTAATCCCACACACTTGTGAATCTGGACCGGACTGACTTCATGAATATTTATTTATGAGAATATGTCATGGATTATTACTTTAAGCCCCACTGGACTTTTCACTTGGCAAAAAGCAGCAAAAAGTGTTTATACAAATTTCAAACAAATCCAGAATGAGATGTTCTAACCCCACTAAAACTGTAATCATGCCAGTTCTGCGAGAGTACAAGTGAACAGAAGGCCGGAAAAGTGCACTTGTAATGGAAAGTTATCACCTATTTATATGGCATGCCACTGGTTAAATTGTACAAAATGCAGGTTATATGTTGCCACGTCACAAGAAGTAGGCCTAAACTGACAGGAGGTCGTTTTAGTTAAGGAACAAAATGGTCCAAGAGAAGGATGTAGGAGGATCTATGTTTGTGAAGAAACTGAATCGACTCACCTGAAATACAGGGTTAAGATACAATTTACCTTCTGGTATTTTCAGATCTGACTTGGCTCTTGTTGTGCCTCCCATGAGCATAAGAGGCAGCACTTTTAAAAAAAAATTCCAAACAATATAGTTCAGATGACTACTTGAACTTGAACTTCTGAAAGATTGAGAACAGGCACAAACCTAATGCACCATGAAATCAGCTGAACAAATCATTTTTGTGACAGCGTTTTCAAGACATCCCTTCCACTTTGTAAATCAATTTGCAAATTTGACATTTTGCACTTGTCCTATTGTGTTTAATTCATTACAATTATGCTCAATTCCTTCCAGAAAATCCCCAAAAGAAACGTGAACGCGGCCAACACTAGAACAATCAACATTTCACAGGGAGAATCCCCTACTGGCTTCTCTTCACGTTCCCTTCTGTCACCTCGGCTCGCTGTAACCGAACACCGCGGATCCGACGTGGCGTGATATCCCAGTGCAGTGGCGCGCGCTGGTCCCACTGTAACATGGAAACATTATTCACCGCGACTTGGTCACATTTTTCCGATCTGAAGTCATCGCTTCTGCAGTCCCTGATGGAGATGTCTGTTTTCGCTGGTGCCAAAGTGTTTCCCGTATCGTTCATTTCCTGCAGTACCTGGAGCCGAGAAGCTTTTGGCCCGGAACGATCTGTCTGTATCAAAGCCCGCAGAATGCTTTATCACCACGCGGGGCTGTAGATGTGTCGCAAATGAAAGTTATGAATAGGTTACGAAGCTGTCGGTTATGATGGATCAGTGCAATTCCACAACTGTCAGAGGGATATGACTGGTGGAACATGCTCTCCTTTAGGTTTACTCTTTTACAATCTTACGCAAATTGATTTTATGTTAACTTACACTACGGCATCACAGGTCTTGTGTGGCCCAAATCTGATGTGAAGGTCGCTTTATAACAGGGTTTGTAACAGGTTTTCGCTCCCTCATCTCGGTTTTGTGTCTGTGTGTGCCCCGTTTTCCTCATTTCCAATTCCTCTCTCCAGCATTTGTACCATTTTTCCAGTATCACAACTTCAGAGACATCAAAAAGGTGAATGTCCAAACAATGTAATACCGAAACAAACAAGCCTTGGTTATCCCCCATCCTCCTTCGCGACAAGGAGAAACTCAAAAAACCCAGTGGGAAATCAACGGAGAAACCTCGAGGAGAACCACAATGAGGAGAGTTCCACTCCCATTGACAGCCAGGCTACAGATAGTCCCACACCCAGGCTGATAAGAGCGAATGTCCAGTCCAGAAATGTAATGGATTTATAGCCCACATTCACAATCTGAGCTTCTAGGACTTTTCACAGTTGGAGTATTCATCCATCCATAGCTGCGCCTATGATATGCCATCTCTGACATCACCAGCAATATTTACACAAACCATAGACTTAAAGGTTGATTCTGCCTGTTTTCAAAGCAAAAAAGGCGGGATAGTTAAATGCCCTGTAACTGATGTTTTCCCAATACTGGAATCAAATTGATATTGTCCTCCTCCAGGAAATTGTAAAAGACACTAAGACATCTAATTATAAAGCTTTTTTTGCTACTAGCAGGCAAGTTGTTGCTAGCATTATTGCTAGAGTGGAGCTATAAAGTGACCATAAAATGGGGCTGTTAAATATGTGTTAGAAAAGTTCAGAATAATTTTGGACACAACTTTATAAACAATTAATTGATCAAAAAATGAGGTATAGGACCTTTAAGCTTAGATTGTTGGTCCAAACTTATTCCTGACACATTAATAACTTCCTGATTCTTCGCAGGGATGAGTTCATAAGCAAGTTTCGCCACTGTCAAGAAGCAGAGGGCACGGTACTTACAGCAGCTAACTTCTACCAGGCAATTTACTCTTAGCATCAGAACTGCAGTACCTCCGGTTTATGATTGCGAAAAATACTTCATATTACAGCTATAAACACAAGCGGGCACAAAAGATTTTACTCTTTGAATAAAAACTGGCTTTAATGAGTTAAGTCTCTTGCCTACAGACACAGGAGCATTGTGTGCCACACTACAAACATGAATTCAACTAACAACAGGCTCCGTCAGTATAAACTTGGGTTGCTCTGGATTAAGCCCTTTTTCCAGATTCTCTGCTCCTAATTTTTTATCATAATTGTTTATGTGTAGTCGCCTCCAGCCTCCTACCCCCACTGCAGTTCTCCCGAGTCCCGCTTTGCTTGGCTCTGCTTTTTATCTGCCGGTGAGAACGGAGGTCAGAGGTGGCCGTGACCAAAAGGGGCGAGTGTCAGCGACTGAGATGGACAATAAAATACAGGTGTTTCCACAGCGCAGACCCGAACGGGAGAGGGGGGGGGGGCGAGAGGGGAGGGTACAGCCGGCTTCAGTGGCCCCGGTCTGGTTCCAATCAGACTCGTTGCGTGGAGAAAGGGCCCGCACACTCGCCTCCAAAGCACTCCGCTGCCTCCTACCTCCCACGTGCACCCAGCCCCAGCCAACAGTACTTATGAGACAGCAGCCTCCTTATGAGCTTTCAGTGTCACACAAGCTTTAAAATGGTCAGTAAAAACAACCATCGCGGGCCGTCAAAACTTAGCTACACTGCCCGGGCCCTTCCGAAGGCTGTTTTTAAAGTCGACTTTGGGAGCGGTGTGGTGCAGCTGGTATCTGTTGACCCAAGGGAGCGCTAATATAAAGTACAAAAATGAACAGAAGCCAATGTAAACGTTGTGGGTGGACTGGCTGTCTAAAACAACAGTGTGTTCTCAAGGCCTGCTCTGTTCCCTCGTCACGTTTGGTGCGGTAACATAAGATGCAAATCCTATACCTCCACTTTGGACTCATTCGCGATTTGTTATCAAAGGGGGAGAAAAGACTAATAGGCCCATTGGTGTGACAATTTAAACAGCCTTTAGAGGAATCTTTTTACAGGACATACGTAAGACATGCCAACGTGTCCTGGTCTCACCTGTTTAAGCACATAGCTAGTATTCTGAATGTCGGTTTCTTGTTTGTGTCCAGTAAAGGCTGACAGAAACACATTGTTCATTGGTTTGAAGCAAGGTGCAATGTACCTCCAAAAGACTATGCCAAAAGACAGCCTCAAACTTAGTACTAACTAACTAAGTGGTTTGAAGTTATTGCCAAGAAGAAGTGTGCAAAGAGCATTATATTGGAGAAATTAAACAGCCACTTCACAAGAGGCTGTACCAACACAACAGGGAAAGCCCCAAGGTTCTGTTCAATACGCCATGTGGATACTTAGCATAGCAAGTCTAATCAGTTAAATTGGACCTGTCAAAAGACTACAAATCCCATCAGGCCTCTGTCACGTCTGCAGCCGCTCAGCCTTGAAAAGCCATCAACATCTGAGGACGTTTTTACTGCTTCGAAGCTGACCCAAGCCCCTGGCCATAAAAGTTCAGACAAACAGGTTAGAGCCAAGGTGTGGGTGGAGGTGCCCGTTGTTTACCGCGCCCTGGACGTGCACTGTAAACTCCGATGTCTTAAAAGTCGGTGATTGCTTGAAGGGGAAGTGAGAGCATCTAACAAAGCCGCCGTTTTGTTTACGCGGACTGGTCTGACAGATCGGCTCAGCGACAGGATTGGCCTCCATAACGCAGAGTTTCTCCCACGTGTCTTTTATCATTGACACACCATCTCTCAGACAGGAGGCCGTGTGTGTGTTTACTCTGACTTAACTGAGTGACTCATGTGCTAAGGCAAAGTGAGATAATGATATAATCAGTTTATTCTGCCGCCTTTAGATGTGGATTTGCGCCCGTAATCAGCTGGCTTTGATTTGCACGTTTAACAGAACAAATCCCAGGAATGCTGCACGCGGCCACCACTGGCTGCATCTGGAGTGCAGCAGGAGCCGAGGAACAAGGAGAAAGAAGGACGCAAGCACAGGGAAGTGATGGAATCATTGGGATCCGTTCAGTTCAAAGAAAACACTGGCCATTTTTGAATTGATGTTATAAAGAAACGCAGTATCTCAGAACTTGCCGAGAGGAAGACTTTTGCTAAAGCCATCCCAACTTAAAGGCCCTATACCTGATTTCTTTTTGTTTATAAACAATGAAGGAGCGAGCACATACCTTTAGATTTGTTAGTTGTGATTGAAACTGTAAAATGACTGTCTTTCCAAACACATTCCTACGATCCCAATCCGTCACAGGCTTTAGTAGCAGTAGCAGTACAGTTTAGTAACTTGCAGTGAGCAATATTATGTTATGGTAAGCTTTAATTATTGTCGACTGGACTGAGTTGAAAACATCTCGCTTCTATCTCCAGAAGCTTCTTCTTCACTCCTGTGGTCTGAAAGTATGGCAAGTTTGCACAAGTTTTACTTTCTGAACACTAGAGCGAAAAAGAAGCTTCTGGAGATTGAAGAGAAATGTCTGCAACTTAGTCCAGTCGATGATATTTAAAGCTTCACTATAATGGATAATATATGGATAATGGATAATACCTGGATGCCTGTAATGCGTAATGCAACGTAAACAACAACTAGTCCGCTAGGCAAAGATTCTTCAGTCTTCATCTGTACTCTGTAGTTGAAGTGTAGGACGTTTCAATCTTTCTCCAAAGATCTTTGTCAGCGACTGGTGACTTAACATGGGTAACGTGGGTCTCTTAAGAGCAAACCTGAGAATCCTGAAGATACTTTGCCTACGATGGACAACTCCTGTATGACTGAGAACCTACACAGAACTAGTCTGCTAGTTCACTATTGATAAAAATGTTTTATAATTATAGTAGATGCATAGAACAAAGTTGCTGTCTACTTTCTACAATACGCTGAAGGATAAAAAATATTTATTCTACTACTAAAACATTAGATATAGGACATTTAATTTCTGAAATACATAATGAAGACATAAAGCATTTTGTCTTAATTAATCAATCAATTAACTGGCTACAACTGCTATACCCAGTCATTTATTATGTAAAAATCTGTTATGAATTGTCCTGTATTTGTACAGTTATCTGTGGAAATTGTATTGAAACAAACAAGTAGGCAAAGATTCTCCAATCTTCATCTGTGTACTCTATAGTTTCAATCTTTATCTAAAGATACACTCGTGGGTCTCTTAAGAAGAAACCAGTAGGAGGAGTTAACCTCTAAGTCCCACCTTTCTTGGTACTAAAGGTTGGAAAAACATCTTAACCCATTCACACCTAATTAGTGCTAGTTATCTTCCTATTGTCTAACCCTGGGCTTAGTTCTAAGGCTGTTGACAATTCTCTATGGCCCTGCTCTGCCCAATTGTCCAGCTTCATTAGCGTGACAGAGATGGTTTCTGTCTATGAATCAGAATCAGAATAGAGATAATTGTGATAGTTGTTGTTGTTGTAGACCAGTTTCTATAGAGTACAGATGAAGTCTGAAGAATCTTTGCCTACGATGGAAAACTCCTGTGCGACTGCGAACCTACACAGACGAAACATACAAGTACCCATTCTTATTAAAGACTGTTCATGTGCCCTCAGCGGTGGCCCTTATCAGGTAACAAAGTAACATAGCATTGCATCTTTAAAGCCATACAGACTATTCAATTTCACAGTAACTTTTAGGAGGTATTGAGTAACAGTTTCGGACACAGCTGGAGACTGACATAATTTGATAGATAGGAGCATTCTTTATAGTGTCTGGACCTGTCTTGCCAAGATAATAAGCAATATTATGATGCAGAAACTTAAGTAGATTGCATTATTTTACCGATTCTAGTGGGAACATTTCTTTCTGCATTCAGGGTTCTACTTTCCATGCTTGTTCCATTTCCGACATCATCCAAGATCCGTAAGATGTGACGTGCTACGCAACTTTGAACCCTGGCGAACTCACAAGCCAACATTAACCAGTATTGAGTAACACACTTCAATGTAATGCAAGACTATGAAAGACGCAGCTGGAGAAAAGTTATGGTTCCTGGAATATAATGGGCTACTTCGACATAACATTGATTTAGCGCGCCTGCATGTATCAATACCCGCCTCATCTGGAACATCTCAGTCCGATCCCATCAAAGTGCAGTGACCCTGTCCATGTCGGAGTCTCCAGATTTACGCGGGGTATCAAACGCGGCGCAGCTCTCCCCGGACACCTGCGGACCTGTCGCCGGAACAAACGGCAAAAGTTCTGAGCCCCGAGTTAATCCGCCAGACGCACACCATCCGACCGGGGTCAACTTTCAGCCATTTGACCTTTGACGTTTCGCGCGGCCGACAGGTGGTATTGCGTTCAGGCCTCTGATATATCGGAGAGAATAAACACATTTCCGAAGAGGCCGTGGTGTGTTAGCAGCTGCTGTTCTCTGGCACGCTCTGGAGTAAACTGTCAAGTTACTGGGTTTTTCCCCCCCAAAGTGTAATTTTGTGCGTGTTTTCTCTTGATAGACTTGGACAATTATGGCGATCAAATAACAGCCAAGTCACTCAAAATCTGCCGCACTCATTTTTTCGACGCTGAAAAACAATAATCGCGGGCAAATAAAACATTTCTAGTGAATCCAAGATGTCTCAGATGGGGACTTTGGACTACACTGCCTGTCGTCCCTTGCAATAAAGCTCAGAACGACCCCGTGAAGCGGCCTCCATCCAAGCGGGGTTTAGACCAACACATTTAAATAAATTGCCTACAACGAGGAAAAGCTCTAATGTGTTGGCGCTGCAGTGTGACCCAAGTATTCCTTGTTGCTGTTGGCGTCTGTGTGGCATCTACTAAACTTTTATTTCGGGAAGTGATGAAATTGCGCAGCATGTGTCACCGGAGTCCATACAGCAGTTATGAGCTCAAGAACAAGTGGAGGCTAGTCATTACCTGATTACTGTGTAAGCATAGAGACACCATCCTCGCACACACACACATCGTCTCATCAGTGAACATTCATGACTAACAATCTTATTTTTGTACCTGTTTTTTCTCCAGCTTGCGACTGCCACCCTGTTGGAGCAGCTGGAAAGACGTGTAACCAGACCACAGGCCAGTGCCCCTGCAAGGACGGAGTGACCGGCATCACATGTAACCGCTGCGCCAAGGGATATCAACAGAGCCGCTCTCCGGTCGCCCCCTGCATCAGTGAGTGAGCCCATGCATGCACGCTACTGTGAGGAGAGACCATACAGTGTATATGATGGAGGTACAATTGGCTTGTCCTCCGTGAAGCCAGTTTGCATACGGGGGGCTGGCTCCGGAACCTGGAAGCTCCTATTGACTTTCCATTGAAACTTTTTGGCCCCTCTTTAACTCATTATTGGAAATAGTCTTGTTAATATAATATTCACCACTAGCCCATCCGTCCAAGGGAAATGGATCCTTCCTTTAAATTGGTTTTCTCCGAGGTTTCCTCAATTTTTTTACCATGTGGTTTTTGTTTTTTGGGGGTTTTTCCTCGCCGTAGAGGAAGGTCTAAGGATGGGGGATACCCTAAGCTTGTTACTCTAAGTGATTTACTTATTCACGGGACATTACATCTGGTCGAGACATTTCATTCGTGTGTGACATTTCATTCGTGTGTGACTTATTTTTGATCATTATTGATGTCTGATATGGATTTGTTTTTGTCCATACCGACCTTTGAGATGACTTCTGTTATGATATTGGGCGTTACAAAAATAAATTTATTGATTGATTGATTGATAATATGACCCTCAAGTGCTTGCCTTACCAGGCGCTACACCGTCCTGTTCTTTGCCTTTTAATATTATCAACATTAAAAGAGAACGTAACTCACACATGCCTTAATATGGATTTCGCTCCAAAAATTCAACATGGCGGCGGTTCAAAAGCTAGCATGAATTGGCTTTGTTAGCCGGCGCTGAACGCTATGGGGAAAGCCACGCAGGCTACCTCCATCTTTCTTTTACACTCTATGGGAGAGACAGAAGAGCAAAACTCGGAGAAGTGTGCAAATCATAGTTAAAATTACTCAAATTAAGGCGAGACACTATTGGCAATATGTCAAATGTCATCTTTTAGTCCAGTTTGCTCTCTTTGAAGAGTTCGTTTGCAAAAGCAGATATCTCCATTTTGAATTTTTTGCTAAGTTGTTTTAAATTAGTATTACCGTACTCTACAGGTAGCACCAGTAAAGTTAAAGGTGAATTAATTTGATCAATAACAAGTGACTTCATATTTCTGATGCACTAAAATAGATCTGGTCATTAAAATCTCATCTACAAAAAGAGAAAACTACAAGCATATGTTGATTTTTGTCAATGGCACTTATCTGTTTTTGCAAATAAACTCTTCATATACATATACAACGTCCACCTGGAAACAAATAAATTACTGAATATTTACAATAAGGAGTGTAATTAACATGCTGAATCAACGTTTTGGGAAATTGTAACTTCAATGACTCAAAAGGCATTTTTCTCACATTGTGGCAAACACATCTCCACTTTAATAGCTTCTACAGACTTCAAACTTTACAGTCTTGGACTTAACAATATTCTGAAGGTTTGTTCAGAGGGTTTTTTGGAATCAATTGAGATTTGAACCCCAAAAAACAAGGTCAAATTTGAGTTTTTAGAGATTTATTCACTCATAACTAGCTTATTCAAAAACTAAATAAAATATTCAAAATTCCCTCTGAAAAAATCTTTGTAACTAATATATAAACAAAATAAAGCTATAAATTTAAACCCGGTTCTATCCACTATTTAGATTTCATTGCCAAAAATATTGGCCTAACTTTTACATGAAAACATAAAATGACGTCCAATACATTTTTTTCCCTCAAATTTATGTCAGTAGTATACAGCTAAAGTTTCAAATTGATTCACTCAATTTATATTTTTCCCTATTCACCTGCAGTGTCTCACCTTAAGAATATATAAGTTCAGTAATTTTGAAGTGAAGAAAGCTATTGAGCACTTTCTACACACCAAGTTTATGTTTATTTTTTTACAGACTCAATACAGATGTACTGTATTGCTAAACCTGTGTTTAAAAAGGCAACTCTCACTGTAACTTGTCAGGCAATATTAGCTCATTGTGCTAATATGCCAAATAAACCTCAAACCAGGCTAGCAACACTATCCAGGAGTAACACCCTGCCCTGTGGTGCCATGCTGTAGGAGACTCCTGATTCGGAGCAGATGGCAGGCTGGCAGAGGCAACAGTAGCCAACGTATGTGTTTGAGTGACACTGGAATCAAAGTGACCGCAACCAAACGGCGATGGTAATGAGCGCGGTGGGCCTCACCTCCCGTTGAGACGACCCGAGGAAGACAAACCTATTAAAGCAGGCAATTACTATGATGGCGACAACCCTGATTTGAATGATCCGCCGGTTTCTGTCTTCGGCACACGGCTTAAAGGACACCGGGCAGCTGCGTCGCCACGAAAGCCCACTGATCATGTTTGTTTTTGTTGGTGGGGAGTCCGTCAATTCAAAGATAACATGCTGATTGTGAGCCATAATAAATCTCGCCAACGACTTCACTCCTCACGCTCCCGCTGCTGAGGTACAAGCCCACGAACGTCCAAATCCAATGAAAGACAGATCCTCCGGTGGGCGCTAACTAAGCCAGCATTCCTAACCGTGTTTATGGTAGGGGCCTGCAGCCTGTCGGTAGCATTAGCATTTGTATTGGAAAGTCATATAGGATTAGCAGAAGTCTTGGAGGAGGTCCACGCTGGAGCACTTTTTAGTGTAGCCAGCGGGCACCACAAGGGAGGGCTACGCTAACTGTCAGGATCTTCCCAAAGCCCCCCTCCCGCCCCAGCACCATCTGTTCATGTGTGCATGCATACAACACAGAGATTACACACATGATATAGCAAAGCATGCAAGGCTAATTAAACCAATTCACGATCCATTGACATTGCTATTCACTTGATACTTTCTTCTCTAGTTGCTCTTAGTCTAGTCAGTGTGTAAACCTAAAATATGATGATACAGTTTAAAATTGATTTGTGATAAACACAAGTTATATTTCCCAATTTGGAGAGATTAGGGCCTTATTCATGAAACAAACTTACGCACAAATTTGTTCTTAAGGCCGACTTAAGAACATTTTTGGCATTCACAAAATGTGTTCTTAGTTGAAAGAGTTCTTCTGGAAGAACAAATCCAAAGAACAGTCAGGAGGACTCTTATGCACAGGAAATCTGCACTTTTAGAATATCATCACAGGCTTACACAGCATTACAGTAACATTTTTCTAAAAAATTATTTCATTTAAAAATATATTTTTTGAGAGAATGACAGTGATCAGAGGTGGTACAGAGCAGAGATAGTTCGTGTAAACCAGACTTTCACAGCTGAGGGCTGAAGCTCGTTAGTAGTTGCTCTGAGTCACACCTGTCGTAATCAGAGGAGAGACAAAATACAGGAGCCTATTTACAATAAGAGTAACAGTATTTAGAAAATACTAGCATTTTTTCAAAAAGTTAGCCACATGTACTCGAGTAAATGTAAATGAGTACTGCCTCATGCTCTTGTCATGCCCATGAATGGAAGATTAAAGGGCGTGTCTTTGTATTTACGTCAATATAATGTAAATGTCCTGATAATGAGGGGAGTGGTGTTCTTAGTGTTACGTTCATGAATCTTGGGCATCTCCCGTTTTGAGTTTTGTCTTCTTAAGAACTCTTCGTGAATCAGACCTAAGTTTTTCCTAAGTTGTACTTAGGAACTTTTTCTTAAGAAAACATCCATGAATGAGGCCTGTTATTGTGACTCACTACATTTTCCTCATCACTCCTCCCATTGGTCATCCTCTGTCATCTTCAGAATGAGTGACAGATGGATTTAACCAATCACAAGGAAGTGGGAAGTGTCAGAAGAGGAGATAGCTTTAGTAATCTAATAAATACATAATAGGCTGAAAAATGTGCTAATATCAATGTGCTGAATAAGCAAAACAAACTCCAGTTTCATTCATTTCCTTCTCACTATAGTCCTGTTAAAAGCCCTGTATCCATCCAATATATTGCTTAAAAACAATCAATTCATTTAATTTAATAAAAACATTTTTTTTAAAACACAGAACGCAGAAATAGAGACTGCAATACAAAGTGCTGGTATTCAACAACAACAAAATATAAATGAAGTGTGTGAAACTGAGTTAGTTGTGATCCAAACTCATTCCTGACTCTCCTTATGCATTCCTTTCATAACTTTCAGAAAGTAAAGTGAAGTCAGAGTAACACTAACAACAATAACAACACACCTGCTAGCTCCTGATCAATAAAAATGCTATATATTACACAATTATTGAATTCATTTTGGGGGTTGGGTGGGGATGTATGAAAAGCGCTTTATAAATATATAGATTATATAGATTGATTGAATGGATGTTAGGTTGATCAGATTCATGTTGTTAATTTGCACTGCGTTGTAGGGAGGTCTTCTGTGTCGGACATCGGGATCACGGCCAGGAGTCATATTTTTCTTGCTCTATCATATAAAAGATGGAAGCCATTTCTAAACATGACCCTATAACACTGCTTTCTTCTCACCGTGTTCCTTTTGTGTTTCAGAAATCCCCGTGGTCAACCCCACAACGGCAGCGAGCAGCACAGAGGAGCCGGCAGGTTCGTACCTCAGCAGAGAACAAAAACATATTCCCACATTTCTAGACTTTGAGTTTGAAGGTGTGTCATAAATATTAAAACAGGGTGGGTCACCTCTGTCTGAATGATCACAGGCACTTTTTTTTTTTTTTTTTTTTCCCATTGTGTGAATTCCTTTATCCTTGGCACAGTTCCTCAGCCTGACTTAGTGGGGCCTTGAGCGGAGTGTATATGCAGCTTAATGCCAAGGCCATGCAGATAGGGCTGAGGCAGAGGTAATTAGTTACACTTGAGCTTGCGGAGATTTAGTGAAGGAGTGGGCTGCGAGGCGTGAAAGGAGCGCTGGCGTGTGACTGGGGGAATACGTCGTCCATAGCTTTGACTCTCCAATTCAGGCTCTGCTCAATTACATAGCCTTATTTCTCATTCTGCGGCTTTATGGCTTCAAAAGACGTTGATTTGGAACATTTTAAAAGATTTTGTCAGTAGTCTACAGCACGCATGGGGGGGGTTAAGGAAATGGACCTTGGATAGACTTTCTTTAAAGTTTTTGAAAGAATTTTAACATTGACACGAGCCAACAAGCAAAACACTAGCAGATTTTTGCTTTGGCTAACTCATATACTCTTGCTAGCCATTTTGACCAGTCGGATGTAATGCAACTTGCGAAACGGGTCCATCATAATTGAATTTAGATTTCTTTTTTTTACTTAAAACGTATCCTACGTAACGGCAACAAAACCAGAAATATGAAAAATTGACAGTGCTTGGGTTGATTTCTTCTTCCTTTCACCATTCACCAAGCTCATTGTCAAAGTACACATATCCACGGCCTGGGAAAGTCCTGCTGAAACAGTATCTGATCGCACATTCACCTCAGGCTCAGAGCAGTGCCCCATCTCCCTCACTCACATCCAGTGTTTTTTTGTGGAAGGGGCGTTGGGTGCAATTTGTCCTTGTCGCAGGGCACTGAATGGGCCTAAAAAGGCTGTTTTTGGTGCGACTATCTTCTGGGTCAACTGGCAGTAAGGGACTCCTCATGGGAACTGTCCGCACTGTCCCAAGACAAAGTGATATTTTTCAATCCATCAGCTTTTGACTTGTATGTTAGGTCATTTTCAGAACTAGAAAAGGAATCCTGCTTCTCGAATTGGCAGCTACTCTCTTATATTTCACAAACAAAACCATAAAATAGCATCTTAGCGAAATCCTTTCCGTGAGGATCGTGAGTGATGACACATCTCCAGACCTATCAACACCTACACACCGGATCGTCAATGTTGGAAGCCTCTTTTTCCCTCTGTCTTCTCCCTTTGTTCTTATAAAATCCCCCTCTCTCTGATATACAGCCAAGCCTCCTGGACATTTTTATGGGCGCCCTGGTCCCCCGTTTCTTCCTTCCATTGCTCCAACACCCAGTTCTCATGCAAACCCCCGGACCTTTGATTTCTTTCTCCCATGGCAGGTTTTTCCTAATTGAGATATTTCGTGTCCGTTTTATTTGGAATTCGCTTCTGAATGCTTTTCCTTTTGAAGATGCGAGGGGAGCGAGCGCATGTGGTTTTTGAGTTGCGCCCACATTCCAACCGTGACAATGCACGGTGTCCCTTCTCGAGCTCTTCGCCAATCGTTTTCTATTATTTTAACCCGGGGTCTTCAAAGGCACTTAAACTAATTGCTTCTAAAAAAAAGAATGAGGCACCGTTTCATTGAGTGTGGTTGTATCCTCATCTCTTTTCGGCGCAGCATTTGCTAAGTCCAGTGCCTTCGATTATTAAGACAAAAATGACATGACGTGCCTTTCATCTGTTTCGAATGGTTCACCAACTTTTGTTCCACTTCATGCAAAACATATTTCGCCATCACAGAGAATCAGTGGTCTTAATGTTGGCATGGCAGGATAAATATTTCATGAACTCCAAAAACAAACAACGACAAATAATTACATGCATGTGCTCCTCGGCGTCCAAGAGCAGAGGCTTGCGTGCTGTACTTTGCTTTATGGCTATTGTGGACTTCGAAAAGCAGCAGCCAAGAGAAAGACACACTGCTCACGTCAAAAGTTTTACTGTACTTTTAAAATGTCATTACGGTTAAGCATTATATATATACTTCCATGGTGTGTTATATTTTATTAAGAGAAATAAAAGCTTTGTTACTCAATGGAAAGTGTTTACCCATTAACTAGGACAAGGGTAGGCAGGTTTACTTGGTAGCCGGCCATTTTTTGTCCCTAGTCAAAATAGCGAAGGTCGAATCTCCAGATAGAGGTTTCAAAGTTGGTCCTTACAAATCCTTGTCTTGTATCATAAAAACCTAGAGGGGTCTGGTGTAGGGTGTCCCTCTTTTGGTTACACTGCACAGCCTTTTAGTCTTTTGTCCTGCTGTCCCACCAATTTAGATCACACTTTTTAAGTCCGGGATTTAAAGGGTCAGTCCTAGTTTAGTCCTGGTTTAGAGCTGGATTTAAAGGGTTAGTCCTAGTTTAGTCCTGGTTTAGAGCTGGATTTAAAGGGTTAGTCCTGGTTTAGAGCTGGATTTAAAGGGTTAGTCCTAGTTTAGTCCTGGTTTAGAGCTGGATTTAAAGGGTTAGTTCTAGTTTAGTCCTGGTTTAGAGCTGGATTTAAAGGGTTAGTCCTAGTTTAGACCTGGTTTAGACCTGGACCGGTCCAACTGAGACGAGCGGATCTGGTAATACACGTTCATGAAGTCTGGAACAAGAACAAGACCTGGTTTAGACCTGGTTTAGACCTGGACCGGTCCAACTGAGACGAGCGGATCTGGTAATACACGTTCATGAAGTCTGGAACAAGAACAAGACCTGGTTTAGACCTGGTTTAGACCTGGACCGGTCCAACTGAGACGAGCGGATCTGGTAATACACGTTCATGA
>OMNZ01033634.1:0-14948 GCA_900303255.1 Lesueurigobius sanzi | reverse complement strand
ATACAATCCAGCATCGATGCACAGATAGGATTGTAAATAACATAATTATTAAGATGCTCTCTTCTATTGTACATGTTGATTGTACATCTAGGAACTAATTTGAATTTTGAAAGGTTACACAGAGCGTGTACCAGTATTTGCCTGGGTATGAGTGATGCACATGAATAATATCTATTGTGTTTTGTGTTTAAATCAATGGGTGCGTTTAGATGGGAATGAAGATTATCCATATGGTATGATTTGTATATTTGTATATATTATATATGTAGCACTTTGCATATCGGACATTCGTTCAACTTCTGTTACTGAATGTAAACCGAAGTTTAAATCTATGTATATATGGGATGAGTGTATAATTGTATATATGTATTATAAATGTAGTGATCTATTTACTAGAATAATGGAATTTATGTTACTGAATGTAAACAGTAAGTAATTCAGGGGTAGGCGTAAATAAGCGTTTTGCTTCAGCCTACTCCTTTTGGGCATGTGGTGTTGTTGTTTTGTTTTTTTTTCTTCTATTGCTGAATATTTTTATTTTGGTTATAACCCAACTGCTCAAATAAAAGAAATGATGATGATGATGATGATTGCGGTTTCATCAACTGCCTTTGCGTAGTCACTCTTCATTGCCTCCAGTCAGAATAAGCAGATTGACTTGTCGGGTCACGTCGCCCTATATGACAAATACATGCGGCTGATCCTCTGAAGTCACTGACACGAAACCGTTGCACAATAAGACACTGTTATGCAATTGGCGGCGCACAGAGGGAGGGACACTGCGCTCGCCTCAGTGTGCTTTGTCAGCACTCAGGTAGGTGACCGGCCCCACTGTTTACACGCGGCGGCATTGTGATGTGAACGATACGCAAAAAGCCACAAAAGACCCGCGGATGATAACACCGCTAATTATCGCATTTTGTTACCGGGTCAGAGGCAACGGCACTACACCAAGTCAGCGGATAAACGGCCGGGACAAAACTCTCCCTTTCACGCCGCGATTGTTCGGGGCGGCCATTAGCACTACAGTGTAATGCCCGTGATTGACGCCGCTGTCTACTTAGCGGTGATGAGTGGCGTGTTTGTGTGTGCGCGTACGCCGGGCGCGGGAGGTCAGCCGAGGGGATTGATCGGGGTCTCCGTTGTTGCCAAATGCAGGGGGTGAGGGTGTATTGGCGCGTAGACAATGGGGCCCGGGCCAGCCGCTGAAAGGCCCATTCTGCCGATCCCTGTTAGCTGTCTATTATCCGCGGTCTCCAGGGGGCTGCTAAATAGAGGGCATGTGTTAGGCAGACATTTATCATGTAATTACAGCACTAGGATCCGTTTCTGATGGCGTGTGATGATTACTAATAATTACTGTGCATTTCACGCCTCCGAAAGGGCCCAGATGGGGTCCCAGGGCGTCAATACAAAGGCCGGGGAGGGGGCGAAGAAAGAGGGAGCGAGAGGGATAAGGGCGCACGCAAGGAAATGGACAGACAGAAGAGGAGAAGAAGAGGGATCATGTCTCGCCTTAACCATTTAGTGGTGCTCATTAGCTAAATGAATTGAACCATATGTGTCCAAATGCCAATTAAGTATAGTAAATAGGCAGAATGGACAGGAAGTTTTATATATGACCTATGCATGGTTATTAGATCACACGCATCACTTCCAGTCCGACCGGGATCATAAAATAAATAGGAAATTCATTTATTACTCAATGTTTGTGCAGTGACTAATGGTTAGAATGCAGTGCCATCTTGTGGTTGTCTAATGGCAAGGCAAGGCAAATGTATTTATAGAGCACATTTCATACACAAGGCAATTCAATGTGCTGCACAATTTCATAAAGTTACAAGAAGGCAGATAAAATCAATCAATAAAATATAAATATAACCATTAAAAGAGTGCAGATAAAATACTTTCAGTTGCCATATGCACAGCTAAAAATAACTGTTTTCAGTCTGGATTTAAACATTGTCAGAGTTGAGGCCTGTCTCACACCTTCTGGCAGACTGTTCCAGATTTCCGCTGCATAAAACTAAAACGCAGCCTCACCATGTTTAGTCCTGACTCTGGGAACCAGCAGGAGACCACTCCCTGAGGTTCTCAGAGGCCGAGATGGTTCATACGACACTAACATGTCAGAGATGTACTTTTGTGCTAGACCACGAAGAGACTTGTAAACAAGCAGAGCTGTTTTATACTCTTATATTCTCTGAGCGACAGGAAGCCAGAGAAGAGATCTGTGCACTTCCCAAACCTTTGAAGCCACGGCCCCCACAATGCCCTCACAAACAACCCGGGACCCTCACTGTACAGTTTAATTGCCACTTCATCATTTCAAGCCATTTAGTTTAATTATATGTATTTAAGTAGTTTATTTTGTTGTCCTCAATTCCCAAATAGTATGCTATTTTTATGTAAATTGTATTTTATAGAATATGAATGATAACACACAAACCTATTTCACTCATGGTTAGTGGTTGCATGAAGCCATTTATTGTCAAAAAACCTGTTTGTTTACACTTTTCAACTAGAAACTAGCCAAATGTCCCTGATCAAAAGTTTACATATTGTGCGTCTTGAAACAAACATAAATTTTTTCAGAGAGTCCAATTTTGTCAGAGAGTCCTGCACTTCAGCTGAAGTGAGTTTTTCTTTGCTCCTGAACTATTTTCCTGGTAGTTGTCGAAGGGCATGTAAACTTGTGAGCACTAATGTACCTGGAAGGCATAGAAAATACAGAAATGCTGCTAATCTGCTGATTTTTAACAGATTTTGGTCAGAGGCATGAAGGTTGGAGGCTGAATGTGATTGCCGTTTTGGTATTTTGTGCCTTAGCTGGTGCAAAATGTCATAATAAAAAAGGTTCCTTCATATTACAAGGTTTATTTTTTTGGCTATTGTTGTCCCAGTGGTGAATTATTTGGCCGCTGCTCCAAACCTATTCAGAAAGATCAAGTTTTCACACAGACTGAAAACACTGTCCTTATGCCGGAACGCATCATCGCTTAAATTCACATATTAGCCACTGGTTATGCCGTTATCCTGATTTGTGGCGTCGCACCGGATAAATTGTTCAAAGTGAAAAGGTTTTGGAGCCTGTGGGAGTGATTAAACGAATGTCTTCCAGATTGGGGCTTAAATAAAAAAGACAAACACCCTCTTATGAAAGCAGCCATCTTGGTTCTGTCAGGGCTCTCAGACACACGCGGGCCCTGAAATACAGCGGTCCACAGTTGTATTTCTGCTCTCAACAGGAATCCAGATAAATCAGCGGGGTCAAACTGCCACTCGTATGATGTAGAGCGAATATGAGGATGCTTTATTCTGTCAGCGGCGTGTGTGAGGAAGAGTGCAAGTGCTGTGTTCCCAGCATCAATTTACAATAAAGGAGACTAACAGCTGTGAAATTATTCTCTCAGCCTTTTGTTTAAAAAAAATAAAATAAAGGATTCTTAGATCAAACCTTAAAGCACCACATTATGCAAAACTGACTGCGAAATCATGTTGTAATCCTTCTTGGAAAAACATCTTTGAAATTGTGTTTTCTTTGTTTCAATCAAGTCCAGAAAGCTTCACCAGACTTTTTTGGATAAAGTGTTTAAAATTCTAAACTTTCTAAAAATTAAAAAGAAAAATTGTCTTTACATTGAGTAGGCAAGTAAAAAGATCTGCTATTGGAAGAAGTATGTATGCTTAAAAATAAAATTAAAATTTGACTTATCATAAGTTTACTTACCCTTTTAATCTTTTGGCCATTTTTCATATATATATATATGTTTTCCATTTATTGCCAAAGGGCTAAGTTTACTCTTTTGAAATCATAATGAAACAGAAACTACTAAAATGTCCCTGATCTAACGTTTACATGACCTTCAACAACTGCCAGGAAAATTGTTTAGGAGCAAAGAAAAACTCACTTCAGCTGAAATACAGGACAAAATTCATGTTTGTTTCAAGATGCACCATATAATTAATAACTTGTGATCAGGGACATTTGGCTAGTTTCTAGTTGAAAAGTGTAAACAAACAGGCTTTTTGTCAATAAATGGCTTCACACAATCACTAACCATGAGTGACATAATGGTTTTTGTGTTATCATTTATAGATTATTAAAAGTTTACCTTTTGCAAAACTTGAGACAAATGAGATATTTTGATATTGTTCATTTCCACCTCATGATGAGTCCAGGTCATTCGTAAAGAGTGCAGGATTGTGATGTTATTTCGCAAAGCATTATATGATTTGCAGCAGACTGTTTTCCATAATAAACTAAAGGAGGCTTTAAAAAGGTAAAATACTGGAGTACCATTCACATAAAAGCATTTGGACACTAGTTTTCTCCACTATCATAATGTTTAGCTAACATTAGTCTATGGACAACCTGGGGTCACCAAATATATTTTGAAAGCATGAATGTACAGTACAATAGGATCTTTAAGGGACAGTTTAGATCTTCTGCACATGACAAAAGGGGGCCCACAGAGGACTACAAGATGTCCACCTGGCCGGGGTGAAACCCAATGAGTGGCAGCTCAAAGGCCATCTGCGTGGATATAGTCTTGGAGGGAAGAGGTCAGCGCGGGGAGGATGAAGACCGTCCTGTTTAACAGAAACAAATTGCTCTCCACTTCTCAGTGACACAGATAGCGGACCATTTGTGCCTAGTGGCCTTTGTGGGGAACAACAGAAAGGAAATGTACTCATCCTGGCTGGGTATAAAGTTCGGGGCTTTTTGTTACAGCCCAGTTACCTTAGCCTCCGTGCCCACCCTCTCGAACAAGCACAGCGGTTAAGTAGTTCAGGTGCCTGCTACATTCTGTTAGATTAAAGGTCCCTGCTTCTGGCCCGACTTGAATTGCCTCAGCTGGAGTTTGTGGAGGAGGAGGGAGGGGCGGGTGCGGGAGATGTAGGTGCGCGGCTATCATGAATGGGCGTCTTGTGCGTGCCCACGGAGGCGAAGCGTTTCAAGACAGCCGTGCTCTCGACATGGACGAGCCCAGAGAAAGTCTGGGACGCTGAGTGGTATGCCTCCTCCTCCGAAGGCTTCTGGAGTCTATATCCACGTTTTACAAGTGAACAGTGTGCGTTCATGACATTTCTTTGGTGAGTTGAAGGGGCATGAAAGGAAACTTGCTATTGCCCCGGTGGACCTATAGAAATGATACACAATGCGCGCAGGAGTGGAGAGAGGAGGGGGGGTGGATGTAACAGTGCGCCAACATGCACCTGTGCTGCCCACTCACTTACACGCAGCAGCAACGCAGGCAAGACGAGCCCCACAGGACCCCGAACAAAAGGTGATTGACAGGTGACACAAGTATAACTTACAGCGCCGTTAGACGATTGGAACTAATTTGAATACGTAAAAAAAAGCAATCAGTTATGAAAATCTTACTCTGGATTGTTTTGCTTGTCCGTACTCACTGCGGCCCCTCTGTCACGTTCTCTTCCTGGTCAAATTGAAGTCGGTCAGGCCTGGCTGCACAACAGGGCCTCGGCATGTCTGGTTTCCACAGGAGTCACTCCCAAAGCAGCCGGGTCAAGTACAAAAGGCCAAAAGGTCAAACCTGCCCGTCGGGAACGGATTCCGATCTGGCGGAGACATGAAGATTGTCCAGGTTTGACGTCGCTCGCTGTTTTTTAGAAACAAAAAAATCAAGCTTTGGTTTAAGAGACACCCTAGAATAAGCTAAAAAATCCAGGTCAAATGAGCGACTAAACCTAAACTCAAATTGACATAATATTCTGAATTTGAGTCATTTAAACTAATATAGATAGCTACTTTTTGCAGTGTTTTCTTTGTTATTTTAAGAAAATTGGCATCAGGATCACCCGCTGGAATTCCCCTAATAAACATGCCTCGGCCTAGTTCACACTAACACTTCCCAATTCACCTGCGCGAAGACAATACCATACTTATGTGTTTTATATCTTATGACAGGGACGAAAGAGGGTCATCCCGCCGTATCACTTCATAGTCCTTCTCCGTGTGACATAAAGTAAACGTTGGGTAATCCACATCTTAATCTTTTGCCGCGCTCGGTGCAGCTTAAAGAAACCGATACTCCTGTGACTACTTTAGTGGCTGATTGTGTTACCTTTACAATTTGGCTGTGCCTCCTTCCTGTTGTGTACCGGAGGAATGCCCGATAAAAGTCACCCCACTGTGGGCTCCCACCTGCAGAGGCCGAGCGGAGGAGAGGATGTAGCGACAGCGGCGGCACTGGAGCGGGTCACCGTTACAACTCCGTGGGGGATCCTCCTTTAGAGGAAAAACCACAACATGAGTTTGAGCTATGGCAACTATTCAAGCAAGGTCATGAGAGAGGGACAGTGTATTAAACTTGACTATCCTTTGGGAAAAAATATATTCGGAATTATAGCTTGTTTATAATTAACTAATATAATTCACAAGTAAAAATTCCACTTAGAGATAACGTTGTCATACCCTTGTAATCGTTTGGCCATTTTTCATAGAATATGAATGATAACAAAAACATCTTTTTTCCACTCATGGTTAGTGGTTGTGTGAAGCCATTTATTGTCAAAGAACTGAGTTTACACTTTTGAAATCATAATGAAACAGAAACTACTCAAACGTTTACATGACCTTCAAAAACTACCAGGAAAACAGTTCAGGAGCAAAGAAAAACTCACTTCAGCTGAAATACAGGACTCTTGATGTTTGTTTCAAGATGCACAATATGTTGACTTTAGATCAGGGACATTTGGCTAGTTTCTAGTTGAAAAGCGTAAACAAACAATAAATGACTTCATGCAACCACTAACCATGAGAGAAATAAAGGTTTTTGTGTTATCATTCATATTCTATGAAATGCATAAGACATTCTGTCAGGGTATGTAAACTTTTGGCCACAACCGTATCTGTAATTCAGTTCAAGAATTGTGGATAAAACTGATATCTGTATATTAATTAAAGATATCTCAAATACAGTATAAGATATATTAAATTAAGACATCCCTATTTGTATTGTATTGTCAAAAGACATTTAGTACATGCATAAAACATCAAGATATCTTAAGTAAAGTTGAGTTTTAGATATCACTAACTAGAATTAAGTCTAGTAACGATTAGATAGTAGATAAAACTAGATTTATTATTAGTCATAATTCAGGTACGGATATCAATAACTGAATTAGGACAAGTCATAATGACATTGGTCATAGAAATGAATGTCATTTAGACTAGGAGAAATGATGTCACAGAAATCTAAAATTATATTAAGTATAGTACAAATATTATATAGGATAACTGAAATAACAGTTTTTGCTAGTGAAAACTGAGTAAGACATATCCGTATTATTAGGGCTGGGACGATACACTTTTTCCCGATCTGTATCACAATACAGTATGGAATATATTTACCTTAAAAACATAGAAATTCAGAAACAGTCATGTGTTTATAAGTTATAAACATTTATTATTAAGTGCTAAGACTGAAAAGTGCATAACAAGGTGCTGTGTAACTGTTCAACAGACATTTAACATTGTGGGTCTAAGGGGATTGTTTCACCTGGCTTATATTTTGTTTTCCATCTGCGTCTTAACCTTAACCCATCTGCGTTTATTCTCCATATATTTGCAATTGTTTTGAAAATGTTTAAAAACATTTTGGCACCAATGTTTCTCCATACATTTGCCCACGTGCAATGTAAACACAAAACAGGATGGCAGCTGACCAGTGACACATTTTCAACGCGACTTCCCATCAGGAGGCCTAGAAGGACGTGGTTGAGCTCATTTTAAAGCCCCAACTCTTTATGATTCTCTATTAAGCCTATATGACGCTTGGTTCCGGAGATATTCGTAAAAGTCCTCTGTGACTCAGGCGGATTAAAGTCAAAAGTCGATACTTGAATCAATAGTTGGTATCGCGGCTATCAGGTATTGCAATACTTTGAAAATCGATATTTTGTCACAGCCCTATGTATTACATGTCCAGATTTTTTATGAGATATTAAAGGACTTTTAACCATGTTATAATGTTGTTCCCTCGACAAAAACAGACCTGGAGCAGTATTTCACGCAGTTTTGAATTAATCCTGTTTGCGTTGGTCTGTTTATGTTGACTTCTGCAGTGCTTTGTTTTCTACTTCCTGGTACAATTATGCAATTGTATAATATAAACTACTTTGACATTTTTATCTTACAGTTAATTTATAATATTTGCACTTGTCGAACAAACATAACATATGTGAAAACTAGTGAGTTATCAGGCCTTATACATTATAAAACCCAATGGAGACAAGATGTTTTGGTTAATTTCGAAGAATATTGATAAGATAGTTTTTATTGATCTCACAATGGAGAAATGTACTTGTCACAACAGCTCTTAGGACAGTATCACACAGGGGGGTGCACAAAGTCAGGAAAAGTGTCATCAAAGAAGCAAAACAACAGGTAATAGTAATAATAGTAACAATAAAATAAAATAGAATGAAGATAGTCTCTTAGCGTCTCTTACCATTCCAAATAATAGTAAGTTCACTTTGATTGAAATTTATCTTGGAGCCCAATATCTTATTTTATACAGCAAATGTCATAAACAAAGCTGTATTTAGGGTGCAGAAAAGGTGGATTATCAGCACAACACAGGGCGTTTTCTGTTTGACTCTTCAGACAAAGGAGTATTCATGTGGATGACTGTGGTTGTTGTTGTCAGCACACTCTAACATATTTCTTTTCTGCTGCTAAATTCTGTTTCATTCTGCGCAGGAGGAGGCAATTTATCTGTCATGGCTTCAAACAGAGGCAGCCCACTCCACTGACAGCCGTCTTATTAGCCAAAGGCCGCATGAAGTTACCCACTGTTCACCTCTGGGGCCAGGCTGCCTCTTTACAATAGCGCCAATGACGCTAAAACTTCTTTTCAGTTATTAATTTGATAAATATATTAATTATGACTTGGAGATGACAGTCCAATCAGATTGTCGGGCGCCCGTTTGTGGCCCCCGCCCCCTGCTTTGGTGATAAGTTTTCTCAGGTTTCCAGAGCTGTCATCCACAGGGCTCTCACTTGTTATCAGCACTCAGTCCATTCTCAGGATAATTTCCTGTGTGTCATAATTAAATGGTGGCTCTCTGATGCTGAATCACTCGTTTTTCCAAGCAGGAAACTTAGACTGTGCCTTCTCTGGGAAAGAGATGGGATTAGGATGATATTTTTCACTATAATTGTTCAATAAAATTAAGAGTTTGATATTCTTATGAACTCATGCAGCAAGATGTTGTACTGTATGATAGACACTGAAGGTGAATAGGGAAAAATATTTCAATATATCTGTATATCTGTCATTTTGTCTTCATATAAAACAAAAGCCTTTAATGCATAAGAAATTGCCAAAATTGTAAATACTTTTGGCAAGGAAATCTAAATCATGGATAGAACCAGGTGTATGCGGTTTTATTTTGTTAATACGTATATTATTTGCGATGTGTCCAGAGGGTAATTTGGAGATCTTGTTAAGCCTTTGAATAAACTAGTAGTTCTTTGTTGGGTGTCTGCCAGTGTTTTAAGCACAATGATTAAGAAACTTGAGTTGGAGCGCTATTCAACTATCACAAAACTGCTGCTAATCAGAAATTTAAAAAAATATCTATTTTTCCGAAGACCCAAGATTATTTTTTGTCAAATTTCTTAAAAATACAGGTTTGGAACTACTTTCTCAGTGCATGAATATGGCAGTGACCACAAGATCAAGTTCAAACTCACTATGTTATAGCACAGGGGATTACAGTATTAGTAAGTAACCATCTGATTTTTTTATAATGTTTGGAGTCTGTAAGAGCAACTAAAGTGAGAAAAATGCATGTTGAGAAAATGGTCATTCAAGTACAATTTCCCATATACAGCAGTTCTAAGATAAAACGTTGAAGGGGTGCAATATTATAAACCTTATTGTAAGATTTGTTTCCTGGTGAAAGTTAATATGTTAGGACAGCAAGCTGGCCCAAAATCTGTTCTATAATGTTAACAAAAGCATGTGCTGTGGGATGGTATTAAGGGAAGGCCTATACCTTTTCAGTCAATGTAAATAATGCGAAGTGTGCCAAGTTGTCTGTAAATATTGGTGTATACTTACCGAAAGAAAAGTAAAAAAATCTGAAAATTGGAAAGAATTGAGTTTTGCCGGCAGTGTCACCCCTTGAAATGAACATACAGATTCATGCGGTTAATAGTATGTTCAGATTGTCTAAGATTATCACATTCTGGAGACATTCGTAACGGGTGTAGTCACACACATTCATTTTAAGGTCTAAGTCAGCTGTCAATGCCATGCTGCTTTATTCTCAAATAAGTCACACCAATAGTTTTGCTGGTCCACAGTCTCTGGCCCAATGCCATCTTCACATCACCAGTAGTGGCCCCCTTTGAAGCTGCACTGTGCGGTTGGTATAGGCCGATATAAAAAGGCTCCCATACGCAGTGAGATGTCAGGCATGTTCTGGTATAAAGTCTCCTGCTTCATGGCCAAAGCTGCCTGTGTGTGCCACTGTCACTGGGCCTTGTCTAACAGCCGTCTGGACTTTAAACAGGGTGATAGCTTAATTTCTGGCCATGTCAACACTGGTGCAGGGGCCGAGAGGAAACTGTGCCTCTATTGTGCGTCTGTCACATCATCCTGCTCAAGAATGGCAAATATTTAAGTGGCTTTGATGTCCCGGATCTTGTCCAAGTGCTTGGACGGTCTGAAAGTGCTTACACTGGAAAAACTCATCTAGATTTTCTTCAAATAAGAATATATGACCTTGATTTGAGCGAGTAAGAAAAATGATCTGTCAATGGAAGGAGTCTTTTTGCACTTAAAACAAGAAATACAATTCTAGCTATTTCAACTCATCAAGATTAGTGCTGGGTACCAATCAATATTTTTTTCATACCAGTACTTTAATGATACTTGGTCTATGTACCAGGACCCGATCATCCATATACTAAATTATCGGTCATCTAGAACCATAAAACAGAACAATGATGGTAATTTATTCCGTAAAAGACTATTTATTTTCATTTTTATCATTTTATTTGAGCTGAAACAACCAAGTAACTTTCAGTGCCGTCTCAGGACCCACCAGGCATCAAAACTTTTTTTCCAATACAATTTAGTACTTATAGTATAAACATACTTATCGTTAAACAGTACCCAACCCTAATCACGATATACAGTTGTGGCCAAAGGTTGACAAACCCTTTTAATCTTTTGGCCATTTTTCATACAATAAGAATGATGGCACAAAAATATTTTTTTCCACTCATGGTTAGTGATTGTGTGAAGCCATTTATTGCCAAAGAACTGAGAACTGAAATCATAGAAACAGAAACTACTCAAAAGTCCCTGCTCTAACGTTTACAGTACATGACCTTCAACAACTGCCAGGAAAATTGTTTAGGGGCAAAGAAAAACTCTCTGAAAAAATGTATGTTTATTTCAGGAAACTTTTGATCAGGGACATTTGGCTAGTTTCAGTTGAAAAGCGTAAACAAACAGGTTTTTCGACAAAAAAATGGCTTCACGCAACCACTAACCATGAGTGAAATAAAGGTTTCTGCCAGGGTATGTAAACTTTCGGCCACAACTATTTATTTTTTGCGGTGGAAGCCGAGATTTTGATCACGCTCCTCTTTCCTGTATCTTCCCTCCTCTCCTCCATCACGTTACTCCCACAAAGCCACCACTAACCACCTACAAACCCGTGCGACTCAATGGCAAGTGCGGGGCTTATGTATTGAGCTGTGGGGGGAGCGGACAGCCGGCCCTATCTGCCAATCTCCCTGTGGATATTGTTGCACTACTGGCAGACAGAGTGCCAGGGTTTGTGGACTGAAGGATCCCCTCTGTCAGCAGGTTATCATTTCCAATTAAACCCTTTCATCTAAACGTACAGTCAACTCCTTGGCAAGCCAAAAAATGGCCCATAGAAGACATTAATAGTCGATTTCAACACATCTCCATTTTTTCTACCTCCGCCCTGTAGCTAAAGGGGTCGGGCAATCTTCTAAAGCATTGCGGTTCTAGTGCTATCTTGATCCAAATAGCTCAGTGCTCCGGCCTTCTACGGTGGTCATTTTCTGTTTAGAGATAAACTTTCATAATTGCGGTGGATTGACACACGGGCATGTCCTGGCGAACATGTGTAAGCAGTACAAGGGCCTTTTTGTGCGGGGTTGTGCCTGTCAGAGCGCACTGTGGGCAGCACTGTTCCAGGGCGCTCAGCAGAAGACATGGAGGAATGCATCAAGCTCAAGGGCCGCTGTCTGCAGAAAAAGCCCTCACAACGTCTCATTTCCTTTAATAAGAGGCCTCCGGGGCATCCGGATGGACCGCTAAACACAGATTAACCTCCACGTCGGCCACAGCATTCAGTATCAGGCCCTGGCATAAATGTGCGTTTGTGAGACGGCTTTATATTTCAGCTCAGGACACAAGCTCAGCTGTATAAAACAATTTGACATCAATAACGTTGGCCAAAAAAAAAAGATCTTTTAAGGGGAGACTACAGGCAAAATTAAAACTTTGAAATTTCCAGGTTTTGGGCCAGTTTTCCCTCTTAACATAAAAACTAATCTGGAAACAAACATGCTCTAATGTTTACTATAAGGAGTGTAATTATTCAATGTGTCTCCATAGAACTACAGGATATGGACAATTGTAACTTTAATGACCATTTCTCACATTCTCGACATCTCCACTTTAGTAGCTCCTACAGACTTCAAACTTTTCAGTCTTGTACTTAAATATATTCTGAAGGTTTGTTCAGAGGTATTGTTCAGTGTTTAATTCCCAGTCTGATTTATTGAGTTGTGAACCCAACAAACAATGCAAAATATTTATTTATACAGATGTATTCAATAATAACTAGCTTATTTAAAAAATATATATATATCCAAAATCCCCACTCAACACAGACAATTCACAATTTTTATTTCACAATTTACAAAAATTGGGCTAGGGGTCCCACTACCACCACACACACATCCACAGTGCACTGTAACACAAACAATTATAACAATAAAAGACATTACAAACAATAATAATATAATATAGAAAGAAAAAGAAACCGCTTTTCACCCAGCTGCGTACATCTCCAGCAGATGACCCTTCAGCCTCCTCTTAAAAACTGACAATGTGGCAAACAGCTTACGGTTGCCATCCAACTCATTCCACACATTTGGACCTTGATGGCATATACTACTAATAATACTTGTACATTTTAGCTTTCTCTATTTGCCTTTAGGCAGCAGTTTGTTCCTAGTATTGTGTTGATGAGAAGGCGAATATAATGGGATCTCAACAAGTCTTTGTAACTAATATATCGTTAAAAATGTAAGTCATTGAAGTTACAATACACCATATAGTTCTATGGAGAAACGTTGAATGAGTGCAATAATTACACTCCTTATAGTAAAGCTTCTGTGTTTGTTTCCAAGTGAAAGTGTATATGTTAAGAGCAAACTGGCCCAAAATATGAAATAACGTGTTCTGCCTGAAGTGTATCCTCTTAAGTGAATATCTGACTTATATACAGTATATTTATCTACATACTATATATATCTTACGACTTAGGGGCTCATTTATCAAGACAGGTGCTAAATAGCGAGGGCAAATTGAATATGCTATTTTGTGGACGTGTTGCACCAGATTTAACTTTTGAAATCATGCTTATTACAGTATTAGGGCCACAAATCTGATATGCAAATGAGACAATTGTACGCAAGTGGAAAATGCACAAATAACTGGGCTGCAGATCCACTTTTGCCCATACTACACGTTTTGCACAAGAGAAAATGCTTGGTGAATGACCCCCTTTGTGTGTATAAAGGCTGATAAGTAACTAGTGATTATCAATAAGTTCATAAATAGGGCTGCATGGGTGACATTCAATTGATTTCATAGTTTAATGGCACCCAGCCCTATTCATAAATGACCTATCCAAAGATACAGGCAGATCTACTTTTACAGAGGTGAATGAAGAGATATATTTCATTCACAATTTCCTCCTTTTGCTCTACTATAGGAGGCTGTCTGAAATGTAGCCTTCCAACATCCTGCTCGGGTACAAGAGAGCGGGCACTGGCAGCCATGAAAGCCAATTTCACTTTGACTCCATTTCAATCTACTTAATCTTCCTTAATCTGACAATAATACTTTATTTATTCGGGGAAATGGTCGCACTTTTTGAATTTCAATGACGGAGAAAGAGGAAGGAGAGTGTGTTATCGGGGCACCTGTAGCCGAGGTAAGCTAACACTGTCGGAAACACTAGGCTAATCCCCTCGGTTTTAATGGTTTTGAAACGCTATGAAAGATTAGGTAAACAGGGCATTTGATTAATGGGAAAAGAAGTCAATTGGCCATGGAGCGTGAAAGGGCGCACAATGTGGCTTTTCAGGTATATATGTTTTTTTTTTTGGCACGGACGATTGGATAAAGTACTTTTAAAATTTGGAGTTAAATTCTGTGCAAAGTATTACACTGGAAAAACTCATCTGAAAATAGGTTTAATTTGAACATTTGAAGTTGATTTGAGCAGGTAAGTAAAATGATCTGCCAATGGAACAAGTACAGGGTGTCCATAGTCTCTTTACAATTTAAAATGTATTACAAAGGCAGATGATACGATATCTCAACCAGATTTGTTATAATGTAATCAGTCGGTTTTTTTTAACCTCATTTAATTAGGGCTGTGTACCTTTGAGAACCTGGCGATACGATACATACCTCGATACACAGGTCACGACACGATACATACCTCGATACACAGGTCACGATACGATACATACCTCGATACACAGGTCACGATACGATACGTACCTCGATACACAGGTCACGATACGATACGTACCTCGATACACAGGTCACGATACGATACGTACCTCGATACACAGGTCACGATACGATACGTACCTCGATACACAGGTCACGATACGATACATA